>JARBER010163351.1:0-10091 GCA_030265075.1 Balanus glandula
AAATGATATGGTCAGTCTCATTTCAATCCAATTCCGTTCCATTTCCATGAATTCCCCAAAGTTTCTCCCATTTCCATTCCATTTCCATTCCCATTTCCATTCCCATGGGAATTTCCATTCCATGAAGGGCTCTAGTGGTGTGTACTCACTCACTAACTCGAAAAATATGATGTGTAATACCATATTTTTAGACAATATCCACCAGAAATCATCACCGATACGTTGTGGTGCTCACTAGTCACTGCCATGGCTCACCAGTCACCACTTATGTGGTGCTCACCATGGTTATTGTGGGTTGCCGTCCTGCCATAAGAACACTGCAACCGTTTATTCTAGGCCTCGCTCTTACTATTAAATTACTGCACGGTTACATGAACTTATTCCAAAATGTCTGGGGTTTTCAAATGTTTGACAGTTAAATGCTATACCTAAAATGTGCTGAGACTTGCTTAACAATTTTCTTTTACATCCTCTATTGACCTTCTTATGTACACTTTCCTGACACTTTTCGCTGTGTGTTGCAGCTTGTCGTTCTCGCCCTGTGTGTTGCTGTCGCCGCAGCTGATGGATATGGAGGAAACTCCCAGAGCCATGCTCAGGTGGAAACGTAAGATACCCCATTATTTTGTTTTGGTTGACAAAAAGTGTTTTTAGTCTAACGTTATGAACATTAGAGCTCATTTGCTTGCTTACAATGCCATTTGAAATACTTTTTTTGTTGTCTTTGTCTCATCTGATTCATGAAAATACCATAATTTTGGTCCGTATACAATGATAGCTGACACTTTGACAGCTTTAGCCAAAAGCCCAGAAAATATACGTTATTTGTCTGTTTTTACATTTAATTAATACATAAATGGGTGCAGTTGATAAGCATTCACGTACATTTTTTCCACAGGTACAACAAATGGGGTAGCAGTAAATACGGGGTGAAGAACGTCCACCCGAAATACGTGTAAGTTGTTTCGCTGTCCCTCTCTTTAAGCACAATTACTTTTTGGACCAGAAGGAAATAAAACGCAGTAAACTTGGTATGGTAGCGATGTGGTTTAAGTATATACAATATAGGATGTTTGTATCTTGACATTTGCTTTCGGTAAATTCTACTTATAATTCTTCTTCAAAGCGTTAGATATATTTTGTTACATTTTGTTGTTGTCAGTAATCAGATTGGTGCACATCAAAGCCAGATGTTGTCGGGTTTTCAAATTTGTTCATTATTTTTCCTTTTGTGTAAAGTTTCATTGACATTCGTTACATGAGAAAACAATCTACAATATTTAAACATGATTTCGTGTTTTTAGTGCTGGACACGGCGGTGGATACGGCAAAGGCGGGTACGGCAAGTTTGTTGGTGGATACGCTCAGATCTACGCCGAGGGTAAGGGATCTGCCGGATCTGGATACGGTGGCGGACACGGTGGACATGGTGGCGGTCACGGCAAGGGAGGATACGGCGGCGGACATGGCGGATATGGCGGCGGATATTCTTACAAGTACAGCGCTGACGTCGGCCACGGCGGATCTGGATACGGCGGCGGCCACGGCGGATCTGGATATGGACATTAAGCAAGATACGTGCATATGTTCGCTGGTGAAGTTAACGAACGCCTTGCTGTCGGTCTTTCAACAACTGATGATGCGATGAAATATACATGGTTACACCACTAACGTGTCGATAATTGTGTTACATGCGCAATGCGCTAAGTTGCATGTGATGTACCGCATGCGCAAAATACGCTGTAATTAGGGTGCCTCTTTTTGAAGATGTCTGGATAACGAATTTGTCATGCACGGATCCATGGACATGACTGCATCGTTGGAGTAATATTATGCAATGTATGACGAGCGCATTTAGCATTACAATTGCCCTTGATGACAACATAAGCGAGATTCGAATCAATCACTGAACACGTGTTTTACATTTTAAAGTTTGGTAGGTACTATACTATAAACCAGCAAAGTGTACTGTAGTTTCTAGGTATTTGTCATGGAACACATTCTAATGGACTATGTCATTTCAAGGTTTTATTCATATATTTGAAATGTGTCACGCCTACAGCCCATCTGTATATACATATTGTATAAAGGCGGGTGTATAAACACTGAGCCATTCGGTGGACAGTCGTCGATGTCGCTGCGATTTTCCTCACACCTTCAGTGGCTTCCCTTTAAAAAGCGCCAAAGATCACGGTTGTATTTAATGGGAAGGGGATATTGGGTCCTACCTTTATCCTCTCTTGGGTGCCGAGGGCGACCTTCTGATACCTTAGTGTGTACCAGAGAAACTGCTGGTCCCTGTACCTACAATACGATCTATCTCGGAATTTGTATATCAGTGACCTAAGGCCACATCAATTTCGTGACCTCTCCAATATAAGTCATGGGGGGGATATTTAAATGCTTCTTATATTAAGGATATTAATGATATTGGTCCAATTATTTCTAGATTATGCAATTATAATGCATTCTTAATATTTCAAAAGTAAGTTTTGTTCAGCGACCCATATGGAGTCATTTGAGTTCATCTGAGGTCACCATATAGGTCAATAACTCACAACAAAATAAAGATGTAGAAGTAAAACCGACCGCAATGTGTTTGTCTCGACGATACGCGTCTATCAATATGCAAAATAATCTACTTGGGTCACCCCACTTGACCTAACTGATGTAATTTTTTAAAGCTGACCTTACAAGATCAGCATGTATATCATTCGAAACGCCTTGACGAGACAAACACGATTACGTTATCAGTATTGAGTTTGCTTTGTTCGTCACAAAATATTAGCGAACCTCTTTTTTGCCAAAAAGCAGCGCTTTTATGATTTATGCAGCCTAAAATATTGACAAGAAGTCAAATTTGAAGACTCACTAGCGAAAAAGAAAAGAAAATGGATGTCGATTGATTTTGGCTGTTTGTTTCAACTGAATAAAAATCCTTTGGTGATCTTTGTTGACCTCAATTTCGACCTTAACGGAAAATAAAATGTCATAGTTTCAGAATAATTTTTGCCGAGCTTTCGAACACTGTATTTCGTTTTGGTCTATACCTTCTAGGAGCCGAGTTAGAAGGGGAGCGTAAAAGAGCCCCCTCCCCCACCCGAAGAAGGTAGCACCAAGCACCTGCCGGGCGCGAGTTAGCAGATACAGACACAATGACCGTGATATCACATTCTCACAGAAAATACTAGCAAACAGCTGGCTCTGACTGGAATGTTAGGGTTTTCCATGATGGCGTCTCTCCTCAGGTGGGAAACCTCTGACGTCTGAGTCAGATTCTCCGAAAGACGGCGGCCTTGGCTGCCAATTAGCTAGGTCGAACGGCCAACACCACCTGAACACAGACCGTGCTGACATCATTCCACACCGCAGGAATTGCAGACGATTTTAGATTAGCAAAACGTCCTCAAAACGAGCTGCCCGGCGGACTCGAGTGCCGAATAAGGCATCGGTGATCTTTGCAGGGTAGAGGATGCGGGTAGAGGATGCGGGTTCGGCTGGTGATGTGAGTCAAGGTTTGGGATTCTTTCAGGATCTTGCAAAAGCAAGGATGTGTGTTTTGAGAATGTTGGATGCGATAAAGCAAAAATGCTCCAATGGTTTTCATCTAATATGTTTGTCAGTTTTAACAATTTTACGGACGTTTCTCAAGACAAAATAGCAAGAATAAATAAAACAACCCTGAGAATAGTAAATATAGTTAAAGCATCCAGTTATTTATACTTTTACCCAGCATTAGACCCATTCATGAGACATGTTTTCATCTCCCATTCCATTCCATCCCATTCAGCCAGATCCAAATCCGTTCCGTTCCATATCTATTTTAATTGTGCTCCCATTTCCATCCCATTTTCTCAAAATTCAGCATATTTAACTGTTTTAAGTGCTAAAAAATGATATGCTTAGTCTCATTCCAATCCAAATGCATTCTATTTCCATGAATTCCCCAAAGTTTCTCCCATTTTCATCCCATTTCCATTCCATTTCCATTTCTATATGGAATTTCCATTCCATGAAGTGGAATGGAACTACTTTTTACACCCCCACCCCCGTGACGGTGCAATTTGCACCCCTCCGGGATGAGGTACAAAAAATAAATTTGTTACAGTCAGATTGATGGACGTCAAAGTTTGAGACAGGTGGTGCCACTCTTTCGCCGTGTAGAAATGAATAACTGCTTATTGACACACAAACACACAGACAATAATGTCGTCTAGTATTTTTCCGAATCAGACCCCTGTTTTCGAGCTCTTCGAACTCTCAAATCTGAAATCTTCCAACTCGGAAGAGCTTTGTTTTCAATTTGTATACGATCCGAAACAAAAAGAGCTCGGAGCTAATTTCTTAGTGTTTGTGACAAATGATGTGCAACATGGATTATGCAACAGTGTGCTGAGATCTCATCACAACAATTTGCCTCATAATCACCAGTACACGACATAATACAAGTTTAATGATCGTAATCCATGATGTCGTAAAACTAGATGCATTGCACAATGCTCATATCTACAACGTGTCTGAAAATTGATGAGCGGTTGCTTCTCGTTAAATAAAGAAGCTATATATTTTTGGGAATGCAGTTTTAGAATGCAAATTTGGAAAGTCATGTTGACCAAGCTAGGTTAATAGAAAGGTTACGTCAGACGAAGTTCAAGTGACCTAAGTATGTCACGTTATGTATATTTAGATATGTCTCAGAAAGAGAAGCATATTAGTGCCAATTTCATTTTTAACATCTTAATCTTGCTCAAAGGAATTAAAAATGTAGTTGGCCTCGGATGACTTTGGCTGCAGTGGTCACTAAACACAAATGGCATCTATATAATTAAAATGTATGTATGCATGTACATTTCAGGAACTTCGTCCATGCGGACACAGTTTTTCCAAAGTTTGCGTCATACAAGTTAAATCCCACAATATGTAAAGTAGGTAAATACTTCGAAAGAGCACCGTAAAGCAATGACATACATGTTGAACAAAGCACAGACACAGTGACATTTAGACGCGCGCGCTATGCTGTAGCTCCCTCAGCTGGCGTCGGAACTGCACCGTCGACGCAGCCGTGGGATTATGCAACAGTTTGGCTGAGATCTCATGACAACAGTTTACCGTGGATTAATCCTCAATAGCTCAATCCCGATTCGTTCCAAACTTACAAGAGAATCGTGGCCCATCACATGCATAATGGTTGCCAGGTTTGACGGACGATTAGAACCAGCTGGTGATAAGGACAGTTGCAGCTTAAAGGGACATTGCCACCTTTTTAAAAGTTGTCAAATGTAAGTCATATTATGCAAAAATATGATATGAATGCTGCTGATCACGAATATCACATTTATTTTTCTAAAAAATAGCTCAAACTTTTACAAACCAAAGTTATATGACCTGATCTGGTGACATCATAGCAAAGAAAAACGAAGGAAGTTTGGGTAGTTGAAAAAAAACCTTCACTCTGTTAATTGATGCCAATATTTATGCCCAAGTCGACTACAATACAAATATGCTACACATAGATGACGTCACCAGTACTTAAGCCCTCATACCAATACAGTAAGTGCTTAAGTTTTACAACAATAATATGTAAAAGTTAAACACGAATATCTTTTTAATTACACCATTTTGGTTGTTTTAACTGATACCATACTTATTTGTAGACGCCAGCACGTAAAATGGCTATCTCACCTCAAATATAATGTTAAGATGGCAATGTCCCTTTAAGGGCACCGCAATCGATAGATCGGCTACCTTGATAAGCACCCTGGACCGGCTAGTGGCCTGAAACTGTGGTGCAGATGAGTACACCCGTCTGAAATCAGAATCCCCCGAAATTTGTTTACTTTGACTCTCAGCCGCAGTATCCTAAGAACAAAAATACACATTTTATAACCCCCAAGCACGCAGCCGCCACTGGAAGCCCTCGATCGGTGATGTCTAACGTCTAGGTCAGCATATATAGCTGCAGCATGCTGGAAAACTTTGGCTTCGACCCTTCTCTTATACCAGGAAGACATTTCGGGTGAAAATGCACACCAACGACGACATAGAACTAGCCAACCGGTCTCTCGGAATCCTTATTCGGTTATCACAGGCTGTGGACAGCGAGATATTGACTTATTTATTTATTTTTACTTCGTGACACGTATCCATTGCAAACAATCGCAAATGCTGGCATGACTGAATGCTAACTTCTGAAAAATATCTGGGCTTCGGCCGAATTCCAAATGTTAAAGACGATGCCAAATTCCAGCGAATTGTATAGTGCAACACTGCATACAGAGCATTTCTTTGATGTGCAATTCCTGTCCTTGTTCGACTGCAAGCACAGGAGCACATTAGTACCTCGTGGATGAAGACATTTCATTTCCAGACGCAGGGAAATGAGCCTGCCCTGAATTAACAACACATCTGCCGTTAATGAAACACAACCTTCTTCGCCAACCAAAGTCTCTTGCAGCATTGAAATGTTCTTACTTTGTTGGCAAGAGGATCTGACATGGCATTATACTCGACGGATGAAATCAGCGCACAAAATATATTTCCGAATGTGCTTCCTTTTTGTGTCTTGTGTCAGCCCATCGACCTTCAACTCAGCTCGTGGAACGAGAAATAACGGGACGTGTAAGTGTAGGGTGATGAACCACAAGGCTTGTCAACCAGTTTTGTCTCACCTTGGATTTCATGGCAGCACGCTAGATGATGCCAATTTGTTGCCTTCAGACGTCATGAGGTACGGTATGTGACAGCAGCGTGATAGATGGCTACGAACCACGCCGTAGCCACATATTCATATAGGTATGTGATTAGAGCCCTTCATGGAATGGAAATTCCATATGGAAATGAAAATGGAATGGAAATGGGATAGAAATGAGAGAAGCTTTGGGGAATTCATGGAAATGGAATGTATTTGGATTGGAATGAGACTGACCATATCATTTTTTAGCGCTAAAAAACAGTCAAATATCCTGGATTTTGTGGAAATTGGATGGAAACAGGAGCCCAATTAAAAATGGATATGGAACGGAACAGATTAGGATCTGGCTGAATGGGATGGAATGGACTGGGAGCTGAAAGCATTTGTTTATTTGTTTATTAGGCATACAAGCAACCACAGGCATGTGCCCATTTACGGCTGCAGTCATATACAATGTCCTATAAAGGGCTCTATATGTGATGCTGCAAGACATTTCTAATTTATATTTTTTTTCTAAGCCACCACCCTTGAACTCATGGTGACCAGGAGTACAAGCCCACAAGCCCAACGACGCATCCCACGTTACGTTAACACCAGAGAACAAAAGAGAAAATATCGCGGCACTCCCAGAGCTATGAAGTGAAGAAAAACATAAACAAACTAATGCAGAAAGAGGGAGCGGGGGTAGTGTTAGAAGTGGTCAAAATAAGAATGCAGGAAGTAGTCGAAGCTGAAGACATGAACGACATAAAGACTTGTGCATCTGCATGCATTTTGATTTTAGTTCGATGCCCGTTGTGCATACGTTTTAAACACCACATGCTTATGGAGGATACCTAGCGGTACTGATGTAAAAAATCGTATGCGAACAGTTCTTGGCTCTTGGCAAACAGCTCTGTCTAGGAAAGAACTTCGATTGTCCAGAAAAATATATATTATAATTTGAACAGGTGTAATCTGTCCGCCGCTGTAGCTCAGTTCACCCCTGTAGCTCAGTCCGCCTCTGTAGCTCAGTCGGTAGAGCGCTGGGCTTGTGACCCAACCGATAGTGAGAGCCCGGTTCGAGTCGCCTCGGCGCTCGCTATTTGCTCCAGACTAGGATGTCCTGCGGTCGGTGGTAGCGGCCGCACTGAGGGCCAGTTGACGTCTGTGAGCGGGGTGGACCGTGTCCGGCTGTGTGGGCACGTTACAATTTCGTCTCTAAATCCTGCCGAATACCTGGAATTTGCCGATCGGACGGTAGAGGTCAGGGCCTGCGCAACAAGCTCTGCTTAGCGCGGGCTTTTACTTCGTCAATACGTCCATTCAAAACGTTCGGACTAAATTTATTAAGATACAAATACAAAATCTGAGAATAAGTACAACTATTAGTAGGAAGATGAAATAAATTTAAATAAATAACCGCCGAACGGTATGATTCAATATCAGTACTATGGGAAGTCAGCTGACTCACACATAACCTCCCAGGTTCGAACCCCACGAACCTATGGGGCCTATGGGGAGCGCGCTGAACGCGGCCTAGCCACCCGGGGGATTCGAGCCCGGGAGATAAGCCTGGGTCAGCTGACTTCCCATAGGCTCTAATGTTGAATTCTGCCGTTCGGCAATAAGCGCCGAACGGTAGAGGCGCAGTGTACGGCCACATAAAGTATCCCCGATTCGAATTCGGGCAAGAACGTACCGATTGATCGATTGCTTTTGAGAAACTAATATCTTCAAATACTTCACCTATAATCGTTTAGCGGAGCGGACGGGTTAACGCTATGTCTTTCTGCGCGAACTTCGACGTTATTGTGACCAAGCTAATGACGGAAATAAGATGTGCTGTGCTGCAGACATTTACAAATGCTTTATTTGTATGAATGCGTCATTTCTGCGGTCATTGCTCACACACATAGTAGCTCAACGCGCATCATGTCGTCGGCATGCGATATTACGCAGTTTGAAAGCCACAATTTACCGGTGACACAAGAGATGTATGATACCGCTGCGACCATATGGTCTCAGTGGCACTGCGACGGTCCCCTTACTGCGACGCTGCGACATATGTCATAACACTTCGGAAGTTTCCAGGATAATCAGACAGTTCCGCACATGAGGTTCTTGTTCCGAGTGCAGCAAAATGTCGCAGGCATTAGTCCAACATCGCAGCTACAACCAGTAAAAGGCAGTGGAGTATCTGGAAAGTCCCGTGCTCTGGTGCTGTTCGGCTTTATCCTGAAAGCCCGTCTGAACTCAGCCATTAGCCGTGTGAGCATGTCTCACCACATGACGTCTTCACCGACACGTGCCGGAGCGACCTTGTCTCCTCCGAGGGACGGACACGGAGACGATTGTTCTGTTGGAGCCAACGAGATGCGCCAGTGAGTCTCCGCGGAATACGCCATTTGTATAGCATATACCGGGTGTTTCATACAAATGTATATACTCGTAAACTCGCAATGGCTCTGGTGGTTTTGGTTGCAGGCTTTCAAATTTACCGGCATTGGGAAGCTAATGAAAATTCTACATCATTCTAGTTGTAGCCAACTTTATATTTATATCAACTTAGCGTTACTCAGTGAAGAAGTGCTTACAAAAAACTGCGTTCTTCTCATTTCACTTTCACACGACGTTATCCAGAAACTGATGGATGCAACAATGCTTTCAGACGACATATGTATGCACGGGAATATCACGAAACGCACATCTAAAGACCAAAGGATGTACGATCACACAAATCACCGATAACCATGCTTCAGCTAACGACGTAGGATTGCTTTTTTATCGTTTAATGTTCAATTCTTCCCTCTTAACTCTCTGGATTTGTTTTCCTTTGGGGATTCTCCAAGGAACGTCTAACAAGTCAATGACGCTCTAACCATCAAGCAGATCCTGACCACCATCACAGCCGACATGGGCCGCAATGTCATGGCCAGCAAGCCACTTCGGATGGCTTGCTGAATTCTCATGATGGGCTGTGACGGTGCCGGTGCTGGTTCCTGTTTTGAGATAAATTTTTGCACCTCTAGTAAAAATCAATAATTGCATAGTTGTACAGCGACTGTCAACATTTAATCAGACAGAGTGAGTAAGAACGCCAAGCGTTCGAACGTACGGAGTCTTACAGATGGGCCGTAATCCGCCTCCTGCTTGTTTAGATGCTTGCTTCCATGCTTGAATGCGTGGGTTTCAGGGATAGCTCCCGGTTCTCTACACTGCTTATGCAAATGTATAAACTGATGATTTTGATGTAAATCAGTTATAGGCTATGTGAGGATATTTGACATGACTGAAGAAACGTGCTCCATTCATTCAAAATCGTAGAAAGAAGAAAAGCGAATCTTTTCTGAGTTTCGAAGATTTCCACTGGGGCCTCGCTCAGAAAAGTAGTGGCCCGCCTGTTTGTGTGTCGCGATGT
>JARBER010163362.1:0-10091 GCA_030265075.1 Balanus glandula
ATCGGTTGGAGAACTTTCGAACCATAGGCAAACTTTGTGACGTCACAGGTCATGACCTTTGACGACCTTGACCTCAAACATTTTGTCAAAGAAGGCTAATACTTTTTTTGGCAGGTACCGAAAGTTTTATTGCTCTGCGTTGAGCGGTACGTCTGCCATCGTCAAAAAACAAAAGTGGGGGCAATATATTGCTCGCGGGAC
This sequence comes from Balanus glandula, assembly GCA_030265075.1. Taxonomy (NCBI): domain Eukaryota; kingdom Metazoa; phylum Arthropoda; class Thecostraca; order Balanomorpha; family Balanidae; genus Balanus; species Balanus glandula. The sequence goes on from JARBER010163362.1 coordinate 202, forward strand.
TGATATTTGATATTATATATATATATAGACTGATTTAACCCGTGACTCGCGGGTTAAATACACAATACGTTATGATAGACCCTGCACTATCTACATGTTATCTACTTAATTTGTTTTTGTCTTTTTATATTGAGCTTTGTTTCTTTCAATCTGAATGTCAAATGCTGCAGAGTTTGCTACACTATACTATACTCCCAACACGACGGTGAGCTTCTCATGTCAGTATAGAACGAACGGCCCTGGGAGCCTAATCCGGATCAAAACCCGCTGATGAAGACCTTATATTGTCTCCTAGTCTCCTGCTTTCTTCTGCGAGCAATATTGAGTTGAGCTGCCTCTGATCATTGATGACGAATCAGCGGACCTTTGATCTATTCAATAAAAGTTTTTGACGCTGAACAGATAGATTTCCGGCGATTTTCTAAGAAAAGATTGCTTCCAGATGCAAACCAGGACTTTGAATGGCTACACTGATTGAAGCCTTTCTTTTTCACACCATCTGTCTCTATTTCCGTCCAGAGTGAGGCCTATATCCACAATTCCCGAGCAGAAATGTCCGCTTCTTCTCCCAGCCTTTCGCAGATCTGCATCTGTCGCAGGTATCCTGTGGCCGCCTGCCTAGTAGCCGGCACTGGAGTCAGGCTGGATACCAGGCCGGCTGTGAAGGTCTCCTCACTGTCAGGGCGTAAAGAAGACTGCGGCGTACATTCATCATGTGACAACTTACGCAATACGCATGCAGCCCCTCGATAAACAACTACAAAATATGGCATTGTGTTGTGCTCCCCCAGAAAAAAAAACTGCTGTATAACATGTATAATGAGAAAATACCGTAAACATATAATTTTGGAATAATATGCAAACTATGCATGCAGAGCTGCAGCCGAATCATAGTTGCATTACTGCACCACCCAGAGGCAACGAACGCGTCATCTGGCATAATTAGCTGCAACACTTACAGCGCTCGCTATTCTGCCATCAGGCGTAGTATACGACCAACCGGCGGCCGTAACCGTGGATTGGCGCCTCTCCCCATCACTGCCACACTCGCGGTGTCTTATAACCCTTCACCATAACTTTTGTCGTTATAACCCTGTCACTGCTACCCCTTCCGGTCGCTGCCACCCCTCGCCACCGCCACTGCTGCCAGTGATCATACACTGCCGCATTCCTAGCCTAACGCAATGGTTCCCAGCGTCAGCGGTAGTGTTACCCTTCTTAGTGGTCAGAAGATCAGACTAACTCGTCAACCCCTCAATTCTGATCGCACAGGCAATGCAGCTTTCTGCTCCAAGCTATGCGGTGCACATTGTTTCAGACATTCACTTCTTTCTATCTAGTTCAGTACCACAAAGGGACAGGAATATGAGCATGCTATGCGGTACAGCCTAGCTTCAGGCGTTTTCTACTAGTGCCACCTATGGACTGGAATATCAACTTGTATCATTACCGTATCCGTAGGCGGTTGAGTAAAACAAAAGACTCGTAAGCCGTTTGCTCCGGGATCGAGCCCTGACAGAAGGATCTGTGGTACACTATAGATGAGCATTAGTGAGGCCAAGTCGCAGTTAACCGGACCATGGGTTAACACTGCACTGCGACACAGTACAGTGTTAGCTGCAACAGCTGTGAGGGGAGGGGGGGGGGTGAAAGGGGGTGAGGGTGAGGGGACAGCGTTGTGCAACATGAGCAAGGCCCCTCTGCGTTTCTGTGTGGTTAAAGACCGGGGCAAAATTGCCTATTAAACTTGCATCGCATTACTAGACAGTGGGTTATATGATGCACACAATATGCCCAACCTAGCAGTATAATCCGAATGCTTCCAACGACATCAATTAAACGTCATTGTAAACATCATGTAAGCTCTAAGGCAAACGCAGAAGGTCCCAGAGCACACAAACCCAGCGAAAGCAGCAGGTGACAACACGTAAGCCGTAAAACAAAGCTAAATATCCTTGAGTATGAATGAGCTGGATGCTCTTTTCACCACCGACGGCTGGTTATCTGGGAATCCCTGCTCTGACGCGTGTCTGTTACTGCGATTCCAGCGCGTCTCTGCGAGGAGCTGAGCAGATCAGTTGACCGGGCGGTATGGGGGCGGGCAGACCGCCTCCGAACCAGCAGGACCAGACACCGCCGCCGCCGCCGCAGGACCAGGACCAGTACCAGGACCAGAACCAGCACCAGGAGCAGGACCAGCACAAGGACCAGGACCAGCACCAGCACCAGCACCAGGAGCAGCACCAGGACCAGCACCAGGAGCAGGAGCAGGAGACGCAGCCGGAGGACAGCACTCAGCAGGTGTTCCGGGACCTGTCGGCCAAGCTGGCGCAGCGCCGCAGCCGCCGCAGGCTCAACGGCCGACTTCGCTCCGCCGTCCGCTTCTCCACCTCCTACTTCACCCAGTACGTCCGCTACCGCATCCTCAAGCTCGAGTGGGTCAACGACTACGTGGCCGACTACATGCAGCAGCGGTAGGACGGCCAGCTGTCTCGTCAGTAGCGTCAGAAGCAGGTGCGCCTCTCGTCTGGGAGTGTCACCGGCCTGACCCGAGTCCCAGAGACTGACTGGTGTTCTATACCTGTCCACACCCGGGCAGACTGACGGACCGAAGCACGTAGAACTGAGCACTGGCTGCTAAGCTGAACTGGTGATACACAGCTCTGCATAACAGAGCAGTAGAGAGCTGGGGAGATATCCAACCAGAATGCTGAACATGACTATCACTGGCCGGCTGTTAAGGCTAGCAATGTGAAAGACAAGCCCATGGGACAGTGATAACGACGGTGAATTAGTGGACTCAGTGAGGCGGATGGACGGCTTAGCTGCGGCTACAGGGTATTAAATAGAGAGGAACAGAAACGGAGACTTAAGTTACGATGGTTTTGGAGCTTTTTGCCAGCATATCGCATTTTGCAGGTAAGTTTATATATTCCTCACAGTTGGGTGTATATTTATTGTTCAGTTTCGAAGTTTATGTGCAGAATCGGCAATCACAGCTTGCTCCTAAATATTGTTTATATCTGCATAGAGTTCATGTTGTTGTTTTTTTTGCTTATTTATTGTGTATTAGTTTCTTATTATTCTGCTTATAATGAATTGGATAAAATTGGCATAAGTTCTGTCAAAACATTATTTGTGTAATACTTACTGTCATAGATAACATTAATACTACTAATATGTTACTGTTGATAAGAACTATGTCCGTTGTTGCTGCCTGCTCCATTTTCGCAGCATATTTCTGGTACCGAAGTGAATTTTTAAAGCCGGATATACGCATACAAACACACATACATTCTTTCTGATGTTTTAACCATCCGGTATATAACTAGTAAAACGCCGTAGTTGGCGATGAACGATCGACCGCGAAGAAACCTAAGATGAAATTGGCTTCTTTCGGGTATTTAGTTTATCACATACAAAGAGCGACGTCGCTCTTGCGCACGTGAATCATACAGAAGCAAAACGGCTCAGCCGCTACTGAGATATCAAATAAGGCCGTGCGCGTGCGCACGTGCAGAAGCACCCTAGTCTTGACTTTTGGGAAAGCTTTGACTGACAGGTCCCTAACACACAATAAATTTGAACACAATCGGCTCAGTCGTTCTTTAAATGTTGTGGAGTTTTTGCAAGGAAATACTTGTCAGCACCCCTCGCGGCACGCGCGCATGTGCAGTGGTAGTCATCCACATGTGTCAGCCCGGTCTCAAACAGGGTACGTTGGACGGGGCTTCAGAGCAAAGAGGACTGTTTGTTAATCAGAAGTGTGGTTGCAGAGATATTGTCTTCTCAAAAACGCTACGACGGGCCGGGTTGGGTTGGGTTTGGTTGGACCAGGTTGGCCCGCTCACACTCATATTTTTTCCATATACCCCGAAAAGGCGAGCAAGTGTTTCGCGCTCGCTCGTAACTACAGAAATTCAGCTCACCCTTCCCTATAGGCATGCGCGTACATTATCCAGTAGTAGTACTTTCCTCCAGTGATCTGGTCATGCTGGCGCACGCAGCGGTCCTGTTTGCCCCAGTGCACCTGTCACTATCAGCCCGTGGCGCTGCGACTGAATACCGCCGGCTGCTCCGGGGTTCCCTCCCCACCGCCACCCCATCCTCCCCTACCCCAAATCTCTAGTCCCTAGACATCCCAAATGATTCGCTTTGCGCCACCGGGGATGTGGAGTAGACCAGCGCTGAAATATCAGGATGTTTTTAATTCACATCTCTTTTCGCTTGTACGTTTTGCCGGCGGCTTACAGGCTGTTTATTTGACTTTCATTGACTCTGAAAGTCCGTTGAATAGATCTGCAGGATTATGTTGTCGCCATTGGATGAGCGACAGCCTCTGGTGAATACGAATGGGGTATGATATCATGTTGTGGATGTGCGGGCTCTGGCGAATATAGCAATGAGATGTGCACTGCGTAGTTGTGCAGACCTCTAGTCGATCATATCGGTGATCTGCCAGTGATTGTCCTCCCAGCGATTTATCAATGATTCGACCCCGGTAAATCACTAACAATCATATCCTCACCTCTCATCACTTCTGTGCCAAACAGTTATTAGGTTATAACGCCGCTGTGGCTTTTAACCGTCTGACAGTAATATGTAATATCGACTCCGTGACATTTGACCGTTCCTGTTGACCTCGGCGGCTTCTGACCGTCTGCGGATGTTTCGCAGTGTCGTCGCCGGCGCTGCTGGCCGTCGGGCTGGCAGCCAGCCTGTTCCTGGTCTCGGTCGCCGCTATCGGCTACCTGTGTTACCGCAGCCGCGACTCGGCCGCCCTGGAGCTGGTGTTCCGGCGCGCGGTGCCGCCCTCCTCCGCCAGGTCACAGCGCAGAGGTCGCGCCGGGTCACGGAGCCGGTCCGCGCGGCGACGCCGGGAGTGTTCACAGAGCCCACTGCTGGCTCGGAGAGACACCGAGTGCGGAGATGGAGACGGCGGCAGTGGAGTGCTGGACAAACCGGAACGCGCAGACAAACTGCCTCAGACTGGATGTGCTGAGGAGTGCTCAGAACCGCCGGCAGTGCTCCACGCTGGACTGGGACGCGCGGGCAGTGGGGTGCTGCCCGGCCGTGATGGAGCCTCTGCTCCCCTTTCTCTGCCGGCGTCACACAGCCAGCGGCCGCCCGAGCGTCCTGCACGGCCCGGAGACGGCGGCGCGGCGGGCGGCTCCTCTCTGCTGACGCGACATCAGCTGACCGAGAGCCGAGCTGCCGCGCCGCGGGGGCTGACCTGCCAGCCAGCGGCCGCGGCCCTCCCCCACCCCCGGCACGTCCGGCCCGGCTGGACACGGCCGCCAGACACCAGAGCCGGCACGTCGACACGAGGTGAGTGGTATAAATCTGCCGGCGACAGCGACTTACGACCGCCTAGCCCCGCCGACCGCCACGCTCAACGTGTTTTGAATGTGGACGGCGGCTACGAGTGGAAGCGTGCGGCGTAGCCCATCAGCGGGGATTTGCAGCGGCCGGCCGGAAAGCCGCGGCATTATCTCTAGTGCGCTGCGCAGAAAGCTGCCGACTTGAGTCTCTCCTAAACACCTGGGGCGGCGGGCTGCGCGCCGCTCTGTTGCTCAATACCGATGAGTGTGGAGGCCCGGCGCAGCGGCAAGGCTGCTCCTGTTGTCTGCACAGCGCCCGGGCCGGAGCCGAGCTCGGCGCAACCTTGGAGCCGAGCTTGGTACGAAATTCGGAGTTGAGCTCGGTACGAGCCTCGGAGTGAAGTTCGGTACGAACCACGGAGCAGAGCTCGGTGCGAATTTCGGAGCCGAGCTCGACACGAGCCACGGAGCCGAGCTTGGCGCGAATCTCTGAGCCGGGCTTGGTGCGAACCTCGCGTTCAGGCTCGGCACGAACCTCGGAGCCATTACCTCTGCGGGCGACCGCCGGTCCGGCACGCTCCACGTCCAATCTGACAATGGTGGCCCGAGGTCGGCAGCGGGGGGAGGCAGCGTAAGTAATGGGCCAGGCCTGGTCCGGCGGCACTAATGGAGCCTGTGGACGCCGACACGACCACACCCAGCGGCCCACGCCGCGGTGTCGGACACGGACACCCAGCCAATGTCAAACCCAGCACTACCCGACCAGCCCCCGCCGCATACACCACCCAACCAGCGAGCGCCGCACCCGACACCTCCCAACCAGCCCCCTCCGCACCCGACACCACCCAACCAGTCATCGCCGCATCCAATATTATCCGACAAGCCACCACCGCACCAGCACACCCAACCAGTCATCGCCACATCCAACACCATCCAACCAGCGAGCGCCGCATCCAACACCACCCAAACAGTCACCACCTCATCCAACACCACCCAACTAGCCATCGTCTCACCCAGCACCACGCTACCAGCCCCCTCCGCAACCAACAACACACAACCAGTCACCGTCTCATCCAACACCACCCAACTAGCCATCGTCTCACCCAGCACCACGCTACCAGCCCCCTCCGCAACCAGCAACACACAACCAGTCACCGTCTCATCCAACACCACTGAACTAACCACCGTCACAACAGACCGCTACTGTGCGAGTTTGGCTTACAAAGAAAACCGCCTCCAAATTACAGCAGCAGACGCACTTACCGGCAAGATTACTAGACTGAATTGCTTGGTGTAGTTATTCTCTTACCGATTGGAACGACTTTTCCTGGAGCTCCAATGAACGGTAAAGCAATGGTCCTGCAGTGCCTGAAAATCAATCGCACGTCCATTTATCTTGATTATGATTGCAGTTATTAATAATGACAGAACGCATGTCACTATTAATCCCTCTGCGGACCTTATTGGAAAGGCAGCGCCTCAAAGCGCCATCTGAGGGAATTGACGAGCCAAATGCCTTTGATGAATGTCATATTGGAACATTAGGATATACGAGCACGAGCTGCGAATATTTGTGGAGACTCTGGTTATGTAACCGGAAATATGCAGTCAGCGAGGGATTTCGAACCGATAATCTGCTGATATACTGCATCTGGTTACATAATATTGAGTGGGGTGCATCAAAAACACTTTTATGTGATATTGATCTGTTCGGGTGTTTAAAGTGCTCGATTCGATATGATAAGCGTGGATGGAAAATGTTGAAATGATCGGTAGTGATTTACAAGTCCAACAAAAGGCTTAAAGAAGATAGGTACTCCCAAGATATATTCATAAGGTACTCCAGGTTCTTTTCTGGTTCAGAGTTGACTGGGGTAGTGAGCCCGGCAAATAATTGTGATATATCACAATTTATTGCAAGTGGTAATCTGAAACTTTCAGTATCCTTTGCTTACATCAATTTTACACATTTTGAGAAACTATCAGATATGGACCACTTTAAGTCTTGTCGTATGATCAATTGCTTGAAAGCATACCAACCGAGTTTTCATAGAACTACACATTTGTATTTTTCAATATACATTGGTTTGGACTTCAAACCGTATTTAGGGACAATATATGTGTAGCCGCTGTGATGATGTGACCGTCACTTGCGTGCTCATATATGCACACCTACCGGTATTAAGTTTAATTTGCTTCTCGGGACAAAAACATGGCGCGGTCGGTAGTCATCTTATCTTCATTATAACATAGCGTACTTCACGCGCCGAGATGAACGATGACGCGTTCCCAATCTGGAAGTAGTAGCTCGAAGACTGTTGCTCCTGCCCAGCATGCCGAGGATGGGCAAGATGATGGACCTTATAAGAGTTGAAGAGGACCTTCAGAGCAGCAACACCAGCCTTCTGGGACCCGACCCTGACTTCGGATGAGCGATGGACCGTTTCGGCGGTGCACCCAGAGCTGTTCTGCGGACGAGTCGGACAATCGTCCACCTTTACTTCCCTCGAGCTCGTGCCGCTGCCACCACCGTTGCCGACGAGCGTGGCGCTGTGTGGCGCTGGTACTGCCTCCGCCGCAGTCGTCTCCGCCGCCTCTGCCGCCCCCGTCGTCCAGCGCGGCGTCCCGAGTCACCGACTGGGGAGCCGTTACTCTCAGTTCATCACTCGCTGCCCAGCCAGCCTTCGCCGCCACTGCCTGACGAGCACCCGCTGTCAGACGAGCCTCCACCGATCCCGAACGAGCCACCGCCGCTCCCGGACGAGCCACCGCCGCTCTCAGACGAGCCACCGCCGCTCCCTGACGAGCCACCACCGCTCCCGGACGAGCCACCGCCACTCCCGGACGAGCCACTGCCACTCCCGGACGAGCCACCGCCGCTCCCGGACGAGCCACCATCGCCTCCCAACAAGCCAGAGTCTACCGGCGAGCCTCTGCGCTTACGCCTTCTGATGAGCCTCTGCCGCCTTTGGGTGAGCCTCTGCCACCTCCGCCTCCAGATGAGCCTCTACCTCCGGACGAGGCTATCTTCCGGACGAGCCTACGACTCCGGGCGCGCCACCACCGTCGCCGAAGCCGGAAGCCGTCACTGAAGTGTTGTCGGCCCATGTTACTCCCCGTCGCCGCGGTTGGTCTAGATGGCTATTAGCTGGCACTGCACACTTGGAATGTGCTCAGTGCTCACCGATCGGATTGTTGGTTGTTAAGGGAAGAAGATGTGATGATGTGACGCGCGTTGTCTGCGACAGGCCGGCCGGCCTGGCCGCGCTCCCCTGGAATGATCACGGGATCGCCTGCGACTCTTCATTTTTAAAGATGAGAGCGTCGCCGATGAATTATACGATGGACTTGTTGTCCACAAATACATTTTGTTATTAAATCGCCGGCCCGCGACTGCACCGTGCATGTCGGGTGGGCAGGCGCGGCGGTGGCAGGTCAGGAAACGCCAAGACAAAATGGCGTTCTGACACGGACACCCGTATCGCGACACATGCCACGCACTATGATCACCCTTCATGCGTGACAAAACATGACAGTTTCATAATCGATTGAATTGGATAATCAAACAGTGAAGACCGATGGTCGATTTGATGTGGGATTATAAAGTTATAAGCTTCTGAAAAGCGTGAGGGTCGGGCCGGGTCGGACCAGTTCCTTATATATGAGAAAATGTTCGCATTCAGGGAGTACTCGATTGCGCGTTGTACTCTCTCTTATAATAAATGTATATAATTACCATGCTTCACTCTTTCTCTCTTAAAAGTCCTATCCAGAGCCACGTGAAAACTGGACAAAGCGTTATGTTAACCCAAACTTCATCGTCTTTGTTTAACCTGTAAATATCTACTAATATTTGCGAAAATTCACACAGCTTTCTTTCACGCATATTCAGACAATATACAGACCCAAACAGATGAATATATTCACTTTGAAAATTTGCCTTATACTAATTTGCTGCACCCTTGAGGTTAGGTACACAACATCATGTGCTGGATACGAATTAAATATTTGAATAGGTATAGGTATGTCTAGAGAATGTTAGATAATATGTAATGCATTATGCATGTACTCTAATATTCGCATTATTTGTGCTTTGTGAACGAATGGTGTAGTAGACCATGTGTGGTGGACAGCAGGCCATCGGGTATACCAAGACAGGCCCTGGCCAAATCCATCAAACTTCCATAGACATTTAGCTGACTGCTGACATATTTACTGACCTCAAAGTTGTTCCAAAGTACTCGGAAATGAGCTGATGGAACTGAAATATCTGACAGAGTTTTTGTCCGGGTACTGGGCGTGTGACCGCAACCGAAAAGGACACGTAATGTGATTCCCTGTCCACGTGACGATTACATCCTAATGGGACTCGACTGCACTAGTCCATCTTGACATCTCACGCCACCAATCAGATCAACAATCAGCCAATAGATGCTACATCCGATTGCCACACAAAGCCAAACAAGCCTGTCGTCTCGCACGGCCGGCTGCGCCATAGAGATCGTATATATATAGAGAGGACATGCCTATGTTAAATCACTTGGTTTCGTGGCATTTCAGTGGGTCTTT
>JARBER010163384.1:0-10089 GCA_030265075.1 Balanus glandula
ATTAAGTTAAAATTAAATGATGTGTATCCGAAATACAAATGAAGTATGAATATATTAACAGAAATACGTCATATTACGTCATTTGAAGACGCAGCAACGGCTGTGCGTTTAAACGTTGCGTTAGGATCTTGTTTGTATTGGTGCGCCAAAAACGCTACTTTCTGATAAAAATACAATAACTGCTCCTTAGCTAAAATGTACTTCGTTCTTACAATAAATCAACGTTTTTATTATTTTGAAAAATAAAACGAGTATCATTCTATGACATGATGTATCTCAAATAATCTGTTTTCTAATGAATAGAGAAAAACAATTTACGGTCTATGGCCTTTAACACCACGTCGTCAGCTGAGTGTGCCACGCAATTTGTGTGGTGTCACACGTAAGTTGCGTATACTGCTTAAAATCTCCCCCAGTCGGAGGGCACGCATATTGACCTGGGGCGGTTTTCCCATGTATAGACAAGGAAGACCAAGCCAACCTAATGCGGTATCCTTTTTTCGATACAGATTTGATTCTTCCGATTTGCATTGATTTATATAGAATATAATATATTGAAGTAATATCAAATATATTGATTTATATAGAAAAAAAGTGGCAATTTTGATTCAAGTCTGGCTCAGTCTCTTGCTCCATAGTACAAAACCTGCAGGTCATGTGACCTGCAGCCCAAAGACTCTTCACTTTGTGGACTCCCACTGCTATCTTCCACACATACATTTGTTTTCAGCTTTTTTCATTTCAAGCACGTGAGTCAGCTGTGAAGACCCTTTGTATACACTAAGGTAGTTTGATGCATGGAGATCGCAATATACATAGAGGTTATGCCTATGTTAAAACACTTAATTTGCCGGAAATTTATTGTTATTTTTTAGGCAATTTTATCGGCGCCCGTGCTAAAATAAGTCACGGTCTTTCCTGTAGAAGACAGTTTTGTAGGGAAAATATTATGTTCTCAATACTTTTATTGTAATATCTTTCTGAGATGATTGAAACTCTTATTGAGGTTGTTCATAATGATAAAATGGATTATAATAACCAGTATAACCAGTATATACATCTCATATATAAAATAACCAGTACCAGTAACCAGTATTTATTGCTGAAGAAGCCGCAACGGCGAAATATTCAATGCAATTTTGTTACAATATCTTTCTCAGAAAAAGACCACATTGGCATCGCTGCACGCTATTTTTGGGGAAGGAAAACCGGAAATATATTTCTTCAAAAAACCCACAGAATTTCCGCAGATTTAGGTGCATGTCTCCTCTATATCTATGCGATCTCAATGGTTTGAACTTCGATATCCCAGGCATATGTTAAACGAATAAATGGTGTAATTAGGTTAGGTTGCTATTGGAATGGAATTAGGTTGCCCTTGGAAGGATAACCTATGTGAACAATGTGCAATACGACATTAATCAAAATTTTAAACGCTCAAAAGTTCCTCTATCCTTTACTCTACGAAGTTATTATGCATTAGAAATCATTCTCGTAATCAATGTTATGAAGTAAGGAATTGCATTAAACATGTATTTGGCACATCAAGTGGGAAAAATAAACATGAGAGACGCTGTAGACATTCGGCCATGCAAACGGATTAAATTATATCAGTAGGACATTCTCAGTACCATTAACTAGCAAGCCACTCAGACTATTTGAAGAACCATACTCATCTAATCTCTGACGGTCAAAGCTGCTAGGGGACCGGCCAGCACCTGCACTAAAAGGATGCAGACATTTACGTCCCTATCAATGCTGACACCATATGTGGCCAATCGTCGACTATTGAACGGTAATGTCGCACAATCTATAATGGAATGTGAATTGTGTTTAACTGAGCTCGATTTTTTCTATACCCTTTATTACGTACGCAGGAGTGTTCATATCTATGCGACGTAAGGCGTTTGGCGGGCGCCTAACACCATCCAAAACACTTATACCTTCGGCACCAGAGGGTCCTCACTCGGTCGCCAGAGGGGCCCGCCTGACTTCGGGGGCTGACGGCTGACCCCACCCCTTGGGTATGCCCTTGACCGGTCACGGCAGCAGCTGTATCTGTCATGGCTACCGCCCGATATCAACGCAGATCACATGTTCGACGTCAGGACAGCTCTTGCTGCTGCGTTTTTTGCTGCGTTTAACCTAACGGTAGCAAGGTCAGTATTTGATCAGCCATCTCTGTTCACCGCCCTCTTCCGCCGCTGCTCTCTGTGCTACCTGCACCGCCCGCACAGAAGCCATGCAGCCGGCGGCGGGGGTGTCCCGTGCCCGTGCTGGCGGGGGCGGGGGCGGGGGCAGCGGTGTCTGGTGGTGCCGGGCGGCCGCGGTGAGATGTGATACCGAGCGGTGGTTACGGATAGTTCCGGCCGGACAGCCCTCGGCTGTCTGCCGGCATTTCCCTGGGTATGGCACCGGACGGGATCCACATTCATCATTTCCCCGTGATCTGATCACACCCACTCTACTGCCAGGCTCCACCCTGCCGGGGATACCGCAGCGCGAGGCCCTAGACACAGCGAACCGGATGAGGACGATGTTAACGTAATTACACTTGTCGATTACGCTATGCTAAGTTACAAATGAATTGACACTGGATCTCAGTACCTTGCATACCAAGTGAGATATAGTGATAAGGTGCTCGTCGATATCGGGAATTCTCCAGCTGCATAATTAAGTTACGCTTGCTGTCAATCACCGTACTTGTCCCATGACAAAGGCTGCGTTTTGATGTCAAAATTCGATATTAAGAGTCAAAAAGGAAAATTAATCGTTTGGATTGCGGAGCTGAAAAGCTAATATATTTGTTTCACTGAACTACACCTTGCTACCCTTATTAACCAAGGTATTATCGTACAACTTCTTTTAAACCATGTATTTTGACTACAAGAGGACGTATAAATTATAATGTATCTGTATCTTAACAGGTATGTCATGCACTACAAATAACACACTACTGCAATGTCAATGTTTCCCCAATTTTAATCCTATAATTTGTTGCTTACAAGGTAAAATTACATAACAAGGGAAATCAAAGCTACTTCAACAGGAATCGGATAAAAGGGTATCACGCCACCATAATGTACAGTTTTAAATGGTGCCCGGACCGAATTTAATGACAGAGCCAATGTATATATACGATACAAGTTTGCATATTAATATCCACACCTGTTCAATACTCAGTCCTCCTTCCTCTGGGAGACGAGATGTGCGATAGAAGACAAGTACCAGGTAGTTGTTCGTCTGCGGTTGCTGTGGATGCTCCCGGAACAAGCAACTCACCTCGGATAAACGGTACAGTACTGCGTACGACGAACGCGAGGTCAACGGTCCGTGGGCGATGACGTCACACAGCGGTATGCAAAGCAGTGAGCGTCGTAAAGCCGGAGGTGTCGCGAGCCAATAACCGCACGATCGTCTCATGGCTGCGTCACAGTCGTAAAACGCATGACGTATACACTGCTCATACGTCTCGATCTTTCTGAAGCTTAGGACTACAAAGGGAATCAGGCACTTTCATAATGGGATCTGAGAAAGAAGCTTTGAGGATCATGTGGAGGGATCACTTGTTTTGTACTCTGTTAGGATGCATGGGATAGTCTCTAATGTCAAAACATATTTGCTTTGTTTTCATGTCATTCAGCGCTGTGTCGCAAGTTCAGGGCTGTGACGAAAAAAGTTTTATTTGGAATCATGTGGTGAGCAGCCATCGTTATTAAACCGGCGAGCGAGCCCTTCGCTACGAACAATTTGTATGCTATTATTGCTATACGTATGGTTTTGCAAGTTATTATAAGACAATCAGGACAGTTATATTTATCAACGTTATGTTTATTTTAACATAAATTTCGAGCTTTTGCGTTTACTTCTTTTGCGTTTGCGTTTACTTCTTACGAGCTTTGGCGCTTACTTCCTTGTTTTGAAATACTACGCCATAACAACGTAGGTTACCTTCGTATGCTGAATACCTATGTATTTCTAATTGTAAAGATACCTAAATTGTTGATCATGCTTGGGACTTAAGGGCATCGTAACAATAACAAAATGTATTTTCAGAAGAAACTATATGGGGTACACTCAGATCATTATCCGAACCAATGCCATATTTAGCAATTCCAGGAACAAAAACATCACATTCGCAGCGATCTGGCAAAATGACTTGCACCATCTTCCGTGGGTGCGCCATCATTTCTCAGACCCAGAGGACGCCGCTATTCAGCTACTCCCATCAGACACGCATTGTCACTGACGAAGACATGGGAGAAATGTCCGGCTACCTCTGTCCTCACCGACCGGTGGCCAGACGGCTGATACCAATGACGCAGAATAACACGGAAGCGTCTCGACGGCGCTCCCATCACTATTGGAAACAATCGCCGCCCGCGTCTGCAACGGCTGACAGGCGATTATTGGCGCTCCGAAGCCCCATGCCGAGACAACAGAGGCATCTGAGACAACAGAGGCAGCAAAGACAACGGAGGCAGCCGAGACAACAGAGGCAGCCGAGACAACGGAGGCAGCCGAGACAGCAGAGGCAGCCGAGCAGTCAGGCTGCATTCAGACCGCTCCCTGATTCATACCGGCACGGTGTCAAACGAGTAGAGGATGGCCAGGACGCGGCAGCGCAGGGGCTCCACTTCCAGTTCTAACACATGATTTACCAGAAGTGACAATCGACAACAACACGGTTAAGGTATGCTATTCATTGAATTGTTTCGTTTATTTATGGTGTTAAAATACCAGTAAAACGCCTTAATCGGCCAAGGACGAGCGACTCATAATTTACTTTCCATGCCTTCTTTTATTTCCGAGATTTTTGCAGCTGGGAACTTCTCTCACAACTGCACGTGAGTTCGACTGCGATCACATTTCCCTGCTAACAAATCGGTGCTATGTGGCCACTGCTTCTGGCGACAAAATGCAACCTGCCTGCATCACGTAGCAGGCAGTTCAAACACAATTAAGCTATCGATCTCAAACTGGACAGAATATGTCAGATCAATGCTACGCCCGCACTGCCAAAATGAAACAACGTCCTGAATATTTCCCCCAAGTCAATAATAGTGATTAGTGACCTCACTAATTATGCTGTAGGTATAGCTAAAATCAACCAAACTCTCAAAAGTTTATCAAAGGCACTCGGCTATAATACAAACTTTGTTCACATTCAAAGATATCCCAAATCTTCATACCGCATAACATATTCTGCAAAAAAGTATGAATCGTAAAAAATAGAAGGCTGATTTGGTACTCCTGAAATATGACAAACTTATGCTGCTGTGCGCAGAAATGCCGCTACTATGGCCGCAGGGGCGCCGTCACTGGCCGGAGGGAGCAGTCACCCGTTACAGCAGCGCCGCGACTGGCCGCAAGGGCGCCGTCACTGACTTGAGGGCGCTGTCACTCGTCCAATGGGCCCCACCACTGGCCGAGAGGGCGCCGCCGCTGGCTGCAGGGGCGCCAGCTTGGCCCCAGGGGTGTCATC
The DNA here is from genome assembly GCA_030265075.1 of Balanus glandula. Classification (NCBI taxonomy): domain Eukaryota; kingdom Metazoa; phylum Arthropoda; class Thecostraca; order Balanomorpha; family Balanidae; genus Balanus; species Balanus glandula. The sequence goes on from JARBER010163384.1 coordinate 5,486, forward strand.
AATGACGGGAGGGCGCTGCACTGGCCGCAGGGGCGCCGCCACTGACAGCAAGGGCGCCGTTACTGACCGAATGGCGCCGCTACTCGTCGCAGTGGCCCCACGACAGGCCGCCATGGCGCCGTTACTGACCGCACTGTCTGATTTCCAGGAGGGAGTGCTCGTCTTGTTAGCGGCGCTAATTGCAAACAAGATACAAGCTCAGGGGGGCGCCTTCGGCGCCCGTCAAAAACAGTATGGAAGCTCCAGAACCTCCGTTTAGGTGGTTAAGCCCCTGTGGACCATATTTGGCCTCCTCACTCCTGAGCCAAAAGCGTTCTGTGGATACACCAGCGCTGTGCAGCTTCACTTTTAATATCACCTAATAGGCAGACGATGTTGACGGAAGGACACGGTTCCTAATTCACATTTCTCTAGATTGTAAAGGTCAAAAAGGCACCAGAAAGGCAATTGTAATGCTCTTAGGTGCTCAGCATAATTTTCCTTTTTGCCAAACACTAATATTATGCTGGTGTGTTTGGATCATCGTCAATGTTCTAAATAATACTTACTAAGAGCATAGTAATCCGCTGCATTCAAAGTTCTGATCTGCAAAACCGCTGCAGTGAGCTTTATGAGTTAGTTTTAATATGCAACTGGTGCAATGTGTCTGTTGTGTTACAATGTGCAGTGAACTTCATTTAACAACATAGAAAATCGGCAAATATGGCCACATATTCAATGATCTCTTGTTTGCTTGTCTTTACCGTGGTCAAGGCCATAAGAAAATAGTCTGTTTACACAAACAGTAAACAGATACATCCCAGCTTTTTTTTAATTCCTGGGTTTTATCCCGATAAAACTTTAATTTCAATATAATTTTTCCCAAAGTTAATTATTTTGAATAAAGCAAGCAGCTTCAATGAGCGTGTTTGTTAAAATATTGTTAACAATAAAATATATTTTCTTTCATAATACGCTATTATACTAATACTCCCGAATTCCATTTTACTGCTTTACAAGCTAACAAACTATTACAGTCAGTAAGTTCGACGATTCTTTGTGAAACGTCATTTTGTGATATTTGTAAATAGTTCTTGCATTTGCAATTACAACATTGTAATTACAAACTAATTTGTGAAATAGGCCTCTGAATGAAATAAAATGCTATGCATTTCCGTCAGGAAAAAAAACAATCATGTATATTCAAAAGATAGATGAAGCTGAATGAAGGAAACAAATGACTGAAGAATAGACTGAACATCCTGATCAGAACGATGCGCCAGATGATGCTGAGTGACACAGAAAAACAACTGCGTCTGGTTTAGCCAGTCTGAAATAACTGGAAATATTGAGGTATTTCCTGATGCATTATCATGAATGAATGTTTGAGTATGTAATCTTGGCTTACGAGACAGCATCAACATCTGAACATAATTCCTTGCTGAAATGATTCATCTTCTTGCAATGTGGTAGTAACTGTTGTCATGGGATGATTTCTCGGTATAGGATACAGGTGCTAAAGTGGGGTTTCCTAAAAAAAATATGTCCTAGACCTTGAACTATTAAATCCATAACAAGATATAAACCTTGAAAAACGACATTTCAACTAGAGATATGGTAGCAAATGTATCATATTTGACTGTTTCAGTTTTATATATATATATATATATATATATATATATATATCGATCAACAGAAAACTCTTCATACACAAATTGATATATTAAATACAAAGACTTTCGGTTTTGTTTTGATAAACCTTAATCACTGTAATATACACATGAAACAGGGTTATTGATGGAACTCTGCAAAAAAAAGCGTCTAAAATTAGCATTAACGTATATAAGTGTTCTGTCTATTTTTAATCCTAAATGAAGATTCGTCCAACTCTAGCTGTGATGTCTCGTCAGCCTGTTTATCTATCCACCGCCAATTTTGCCACCGCCGATAACCAATGACCATGTAATAAAACCACATATAGAACTAAATGTGTTGCTAGTAATGCTGTGAGTCGACTCTAACATTTGTATCCTGACTCGTTTGTTTTCTAACATATTTTTTTATAATAATATTGTATTGGACGCTGGACCCCATCCACGCCGGAGCGGGCTATTCCGGGGTCGCATGAGCCCTAATAAAGTCGGAAGGGACGGGGGGGGGGAGTAAAACGGCCCCTTGAGGTTTCTCGTGTACAGTTCGTTCCATAAACAATCTACAATTGTGGAGTTTGACGACTTTTTTCAACATTCCATTGCGCATCAAATCGTTAAATAGTTGATAAAAATGACAAGTCCAGGACCGTTTTTAGGGGACATGTTGAGTAATTTTCACACCCATCTTCAACACGCGCACTGGGGAAGGGTATGCCACTAACACGAACTGAAGGGGGCACAAAAGTGCCCCCTAAGATCTCCGAAAGTATGGAAGCTTGAACGACGAAACTTACAGTATGGATATCTGCTTGGATGATCTACATTTTGTACAATCTTGGTAACCTTAGGTCAACATCTTCAAAGTAAAACGAGGCCATGAAGATCAAATTTGGTCAAATTCCACTTTTTTTTATTTGACCTCTGAGACGTCACAGGTCACCGAAGAAGTGTTCTGAGTTGTGTATGGTGATTATAATTGACGTTAGCTACATAATAGCGTTTTAATTATCAGTATCTGACTGTAGGTTTCGAAGATATCGCTTTGCAGACCTCGATTCTAGCCGCCATCTTGAAATGAAAATGCGTCAAACGATCCGGTGTTGAATTTGCATAAATGTGCATAAACGCCATTGCCCTGTGCCGCTTCGTTTTTGAGATATTTGGGAAAAGCACGTAGGGGGCACAAAAGTGCCCCCCCTCCAATGCGCGTGATAAAATAATTAATCACATGTTGAGAGCAGAGCTTTTAAGCGAACTACTAGGAAAACCAGATACATGTTGAGAATCGAATGTTTTTCAGATGCAATCGTGAAATGTCAAAAATTTCATTAAAAAAAACACATTTGTGATTTGTTTCTAAAAAGAATGTTTTTTCTTACATTTGTTTGAAAAAGGAATATATGTAAAAGACATCACGCCAACGAACAGGTTTGGAGTGTTTAAGATCGATAACTTAATATTTATAGACATGACATCTGGTCAAATGCGTAACCTTTCCGGCAAAAAAACTCAAATTCAAATTAAACGTATTTTACATCAATCCAATTATTTCAGTATCAAGATTTATTAGGCTATGTTCCATTACCCAGGAACAATTTTTGGTCAGTGACCTTCAGGAAGGCCATTCAAGGACACCCAAGGTCACACACTTTTTGCCAATAACTCGTGACAGGATTACCGCAGTGACTTGAAACTGGTTCTAACGTATTTATCTCATCAATTTACATCTGTTCATGTGCAACTTGACCTACTTTGATCACCTTGACCTTGACCTGGGATCAAATTTGGTAACTTTCCCCCAAACTGGTTAATGTTGGTATTGTTAGAATTGCCTTGATGAGGGGAAACCGAAGGTTCTAAAACTAACAACCTTAAAATGATAGGTAAAAAGCTATTGACAACACAACTTTTGCTAAAACCAGGTTTGTTTAACATTCGGTGATCCATGCAATCAAAACTGACAACTGGCAATCAACATTGACCTGAGGTCAATGTTGATAACATTCCGTGTTATGTTAGTGAAAGATAATTAAAACGGCTTTCCTTTCTTTTTACAGATGCCTCCTAACTGTCATAGGTTCCGAGATAATAGCAATGCTTCCTTAAAAACTTGCCGTTCCATATAGTCTCTGTTTATCTATTAAATTGCATTATTCTAACCCTAAAGAAAGCCGAGATTAGAAGGGGCCGAATAACATTGCATTACAGCATATGCACAAGGCGCTTAGTTGGAAGGAACGGGGTCAATTGGCTAGCGGGGCAACTTGGCCGCCCCCATCCTTACGTTTTACGGCAGCCCGGAAGGAATGCATTTGGACCTGTTGCCATCTCTATGCGTTAGGTGTAAATTAAACAAAAATATACCATGCATATTTCCAATAGTTTTCTTCAAAAGATATAAATTGTGAGATATTGCCAAAAAACAGTAACATTTGCTTCCGAATAAAACATTATATAGTGTCTAGTGCTTAAGTCGCATCCAAATTTCGATAGTATGGTGTGATGCTTTAGCGATGATCTACTGTGATCATCTGCTGTGACTAAATAGCAAGTTTTTGTATTCGTTATGTAAATAAAAATCCACGTTTAACTTCATACCAATAAAATTGTGTCTCAGAAATGCAGAAAAGCTATTAAATTATTCGCATCTGGTCAAAAAAGGATACAAAATCGAAAAATGACATCATGAGTTTCGTATTTATCGGGTGGGCCGAAAAAAACGTTCCGAACTTGTAATGTGTTTTGGACATGTTCAGATAAAGATAGAGATTTGAAATTTTGCACAATCATTAACAACGTGTTTGTGAATGTCTCTGTCAATTTTTAAGCAAATCCATTCATTTTTACTCATTTGTGAACTATAAACCCAAACAGTGGCCAACACAATTTTTTTGCGACTACAGTTTTATTCGAACACGTGAGCAATCGTACTTCCATTAGCGCGGACCACAGTGTTCAGTAGTCACTTTCACT
>JARBER010163395.1:0-25203 GCA_030265075.1 Balanus glandula
ATACATACACGGTGGTATCATTGAAAAACATGTCCTAGAATCATTCAGAACAATCAAACAAAACAAGAATCAAAGAACCATAACTGTGGAGTGGAAACCTGTGGACCGCTGTTTCGTTTGATTCCCAAAGAACGACCGTATGGAAAATCAACTGGACGCTGCTGCTGGCGGTGGAACCGATCACTCACTGAGGGGAATGGCGCTGCAGCCCTGGAAGGGGTCGCCTTGGTACCCAGCGACACACGAGCAGATGGGCACGTGGCTCCTGACGCGACAGTCGGCGTTGGCGCCACACTGGTCGTCGCACGGGTCGCGACACTTGTTGCCGACGCAGGCAAGGTGGCTGGCACAGTCGGCGCTGACCACACACTCCGGCCGGCAGTTGGGCGGGCTTCCCTTGTAGTCCTTGAGGCACGTGCAGCCGGCGCCGCCATTGTGCTCGTGGCACTCAGCGTTGGAACCGCACGGGCTCGGTGTGCACGGACTGGTTACCTTCTCCGTGACTAAAACACAGGGATGGAGTGCGCATGCAATGAGGGACATGCCAAAGACACAGTTCAAACTTTCAATGTCATGCGAAATAGAAATATGAAAGAGTGCAAGAAGGCATATGCATGGCACAAGTGCAAGGCAAACTATTGAAAAGACATATTTGGCTTTCAGAGAGTCTGCTTTCGGTTTCTACAGATCAGAAATCACAGCGGAGACATGCGTACCAGGCTGTAGTGAGCAGCGCACGTAGGGGTCGCCAGTGTATCCGCGCTCGCAGGAGCACTCGGGTGCGTGATTGACCACCCGGCAGTCGGCGTTGGCGCCGCACGAGCCCGGACACGGGTCGATGCACTTCTGGTTGCTGCAGGCCTTGTTGAGCGCACAATCCGTGTGCGTGACACATTCGGGCCGGCATCCATACAGTGCATTACCGAAGTAGCCCGGCAGACATACACAGACGGGCACACCCTGTCGGTCCGAACACTGGGTGTTGTCGCCGCACGGTGACAGCTGGCACGGGTTGACGTCGTCGTCGGGTGCCTGAGTCGGAGCCGCTGCGGAGGGGTGCAATGGGTAAGGTCACGGGCTATGAAAAGGGGAGGAAGTTGTCGTGCAACATGTCACATGCAAATTTCAGACAGCATTCGTGAGAAAGATTGATAAAGAATGCAGAAGATAGAAGCGTGCTTACGCGTGATCGGTTTGGGCTTGCACATGTCGAACGGATCTCCCATGTATCCTTCCGGGCAGGTGCAGGAGGTGATGTGGTTGACCACGCGGCATATGGCTCCCTGGCCGCAGGGATCCGGACACGGATCTACGCACTTGTTGCGGTAGCAGTTCTTATTGCGTGAACAGTCTATGTCCATCACGCACTCAGGCTTGCAAGAGACCCATGGGTTTCCGAAGTACTCGGGGAGGCACTTGCAGTCCGCTTGTCCGTCGTCGTCCGAGCACTCGGCGTTGGCACCGCACGGTGATGGATAGCACGGGTTTCGGGGCGGCGGCGGCCGGGCTAAAAGGGAGGCAACCTCGTCAAAAATTTGTTTTGTTTCATTTAATGCAAAGCAATAATTTAATTTAATTTTTAATAAGTGGGAATGAATTAGCATAAGAGATAATTCGATTCGTACTTGGCCTGAGGATGCAGCCGGTGAACGGGTCTCCTTCATAACCAGCGACGCAAGTGCACACCGCGTTGTGGTTGTACACCTGGCACTTGGTGTTGAGACCGCACGAGCCCTTGCATGGGTCCATGCAGTGCTGGTCGATACAGGTCAGATAATTGGCGCAGTCGGAGGCCACCAAGCACTCAGGCCGGCAGTTGGGTGGTGAGCCGAAGTAGCCCTCGATGCAAGAGCACGCGGCCTGGCTGTGGATGTTGCGGCACTGCGAGTTCGGGCCGCAACGGTTCGGCAGACATGGGTCCCTCTCGAAGTCTGGCGGCCTCGGAGTGGTCTCTACAGATGCAGCAAAATAGGAAATTGTCATGAGAAATACTGATGGCAATGATTATGGTAGTGCATTTTAGCCTTTTGTTCTGTAAATCTTGTCTTCGTTACCGAATATGTAAATTTACATAAGCAGCTTAAATTTCTACCATGTAAGTGAATGAAAAAATGTATAGCTAGTCAAAACTACTTTAATCTCCCATTCTTTGTCCCAAACCAATTATGGGTTTCATTTAAGCGTCGAAGCGAAACACTGATTGTGCCATAATCCACAATAGCACTTTTGTTACGTACTGGGGATGGGGCGACATCCTTGGTTGGGGTTTCCGGTGTATCCCGAAACGCAGTAGCAGATCGGGTTGTGGTTCATGATCTTGCACTCTGCGTAGGGTCCGCACACTCCAGGACACGGGTCGACGCACTTCTGCAGCGCACACGCCTTGTCGTGCTGGCAGTCGTCGTTGGAGGTACACTCCGGACGACAGCCGACGATGGGGTTGCCTTGATAGCCCGGCAGGCAGCTGCAGACGGGTACGCCGACGTTGTTGCGGCACTGTGTGTTCGGGCCACACGTTGACGGCTCGTCGCACGGGTTACGCTCCTCCTCAACGGCGGCCGTCGGCCGCGCTAGAAAAGTGGCATGTGCGTTGGGCATGCAACAGTGGACAGAGAAACGTGCAGAACGCGTTCCCACCGTAGTAATGTTCATTACAATAAATATATGCAGCATGCATTATTTTATATTTATTGAAAGGGTCAAAAAAGAGAAGTATTCATTTCAATAAATATAAATCATAAAAAACTTGACAGATAGGTTTCAAAGAAGAAAGGCAGTTTCTTAAAGTACACAACAAGTGCAACAAAAAGCCTCATATGGCGTGCGTCATGCTCACGGGTGATAGGTCGAGGTGTGCAGGCAGTGAAGGGGTCGCCCTGGTGGCCTTCCGGACAGTAGCACATGGCCACATGGTCGTGGACACGGCACAGCGCCGATGGCGCGCAGATGCCCTCGCACGGGTCGATGCACTTGTTGTTTTCGCAGGCCTTGTTGCGCGCACACTCGGCGTGCGAGACACACTCGGGCTTGCACTGAACATAAGGGTTCCCGAAGAAGCCAGCCAGGCACTTGCAGATGGCGATGCCGTTCTTTTCGGTGCAGCGTGCGTTGTAGGCGCACACGCCCGGGTAGCAGATGGCCTTGGGTGGCGGCGGGAGCGCTGCAATACGACACAGTTGCGCTGCTGTTGGACCTGCGATGGTTTCTGATGAGGGTGGTCATATAAATAACCGGCACCGGGAGTCCTTTGACCTGGTCTGGCCCCCTTTCCCGATCGGACGAGATACTAAATGGCTTTTTCTTGTTACAGGTATGCTGGAACAAGCAAAGGCAGCTGCATTTGTGGAACTCAGCATCTGACAGTGCTGGTGTACCGGGCAGCAAGAAGGTGACACCACGAAACATCAACGACAATGACAGTGACCAACGTAGATGGAGAGTCTGATTCGGACCTACTATGGTTACGGCAGTACCAGGACTAAGACATACGAGCGATGAACTAAAATATGTATCGATTGATGATACTAAGCATACAGTGCGTCTCACACTCTGTGTGTCTTTCACCGGGCGAAGCGGATACGATGGAAGTGCAGTGTTAATACAGCAGCAAAGCGGACTGGTCCCAAAACGCTCTGCTACGGCCGCCTGGCGCTGTCCACGACGCACCGACGAAGCGCGAATCTGCAAATGTCAGCCAGTGCAAGTAGAGTTTCACCGGGTGAGAAGCCGCTGAAGCCGCCGATGGATTATAGCAGAGCTGTAGCGGCGCACCAAATCCTGGTAAGTATGCATTACCTACTACTGCTGTGTTATGTGGCATCTGTTTCCTACGTCCGCGGACGTATGGAAACACTCGATTGTAGCTGCGGTCGATAGCGCCGCTTCCTGAACAAAGAACCATAATCGAAGCCAGCTTATGCCGCCACTTATGTCTATAGGTTAGCATCACTGTTGTAGGTTAGCAGCATTCTGCTCTGCAACACACTGGTAAGGAGCACTATACACTTTGGGCATAACCCACCACCACAGAAACGCCGAGCCAGCCACCTTCTTAGCTTTCGCTGTTTGCTTCCATGTAAAGACGAAAAAATGTAAAAGTAAACGCAAAAAGATAAAAGCATAGATATTTACGTCAAAGGGACTTTGCAATATGCAAGTTGCTGTAACATGTATGCTGCTGCTGAATATTTTAAATGTAAATAGTTTTAAGCAATGAATTCAGCAGGTTTCACCGCCTGCAAAGTATCTTCAATAACTAAATTAAATTTGTCCAGATAAGCATTTTTTCAACTTTTTTCCCGTTTGATACTGCCATGAAATTGTATGCTGAATAACATTTGCCTTTTGGCATGGCTCGTCCTCTCTGTTCAGAAACCTGTGCAGTGTAGCATTGCATTAATCGCATTGCTCTGAGCTAGTCCGGCTAGTGTTTGTTGAAATTTCGCGTGCTGCGATTGGCTGCTGGCGGCTGGCGGCGGGTTAGTTCAGCTCGCTCGGAGACTGCGCGGTACTCACTCTGCGGCCGCGGCGTGCACTGCGTGAACGGGTCGCCGGTGTAGCCGCTCGGGCAGCTGCAGATCGGGTTGTGGTTACGCACCAGGCAGTCGGCGCCGGCGCCGCAGCTGCCGGGGCACGGGTCGCGGCACTTTTGGCCGACGCAGGCCTGGTCGGCGCGACAGTCCTGGTGGACGACGCACTCGGGCCGGCAGTTGGGCGGTTTGTCGACGAAGCCCGGCAGACAGGAGCAGACGGCGCTCTCACCAGGGCCATAGTTGCAGTCAGAGTTGGCGCCGCACGGGCTCGGTCTGCACGGGTCCACCAAGGTCTCCGTCACTGGAAACACACGTACACATGCCGGTCAGGGGACCAACACCGCTAGTTGCCTGTGTGCTCGGGTCGCTGGCGACTAGCTAAACGGATTATCGTGTTAATCAATAATATCTTAGTATAATACGCATTTATTTTGAGAGTCACCTGCACAGCTACTCGGTAGTGAAGCGCTTTTTTATAAACAGCTATTCAACTGATTGAAGGAGAACGATGGCGTGTGTATGTATTTCTCACCAGCCTGGTGCTGGCAGGCCAGGTATGGGTTGCCCTCGTATCCGTTGTTGCAGTAGCACTCGGGCACGTGGTTCTGCACGCGGCAGTCGGCGTTGATGCCGCATGTGCCTGGGCACGGGTCGACGCACTTGAAGCGGATACAGGCCAGCTGCGGCGCGCACTCATACGAAGTCTCGCACTCGCGGCGGCAGCCCAGAATAGCGTCCCCCTGCGCACGATCAATGGTAACGTCAGGCACCGGCCGCATCGAGCACGAATACGCAAACGGAAAATATACAAGAGCAACATATTGACTGGTCCACGAGCTAGTAAAACGGATAGAATTCGTTATGTACCGTTATGTACACTTACCTGGTAGCCGGGCAGGCAGGAACAGACGGCACGCTCGCCGGCCTCCCTGCACTCGGCATTGCGGCCGCACGGGCTCGCTTGGCAGGGGTTGACGGCGACGATTGGCGGGTCCGGGCCAGGCAGAGGATTGCGCGGCGCTGGAATGACAATCGGTCAGAACGGCAGCGTGGCCGCACCTGCTCTCAACACGCAGCAGTGAGCACAGCAGCTTTGTGCCAAACTTAGTTGATATGTGAAACTCAAGTTTAAAGCGCGATTAACTGCTACCCTGATATCTCTCTGAGATATAACACGCTGGCCTTTTAATGGAAGAACAATCATATAATGAAATAAATCGCACTTAGACAAGTTAATCGACTAATGGATATTCCCATGTCGAGACTCGAGAGGCAGTGATATATATTATACTCACGTGTGATTGGCTTCAGTCGGCAGGAGACGAAGGCGTCTCCCTCGAATCCCTCGGGGCAGTAGCAGTTTGGCACATGGTTGACCACGTTGCACTCGGCGTTGGAGCCGCACACGCCTGGGCACGGGTCGCGGCACTTGTTACGGAAGCAGGCCTTGTCGCGCGAGCACTGCGAGTTCAGAACGCACTCGGGCTTGCATTGGACGTACGGGTTGCCGAACATGTTGTCGCGGCACGAGCACACGCCGTTGTTGCAGTCGGCGTTGGCGGCGCACGGACTCGGCGAGCACGGGTCGCGTGGCCTCGGCTTCTCGGTGACCGGGAAGGGTCGGCAGAGCACGAACGGGTCGCCAGTGTGGGTGCGTGGGCAGCTGCAGATCGGGATGTGGTTGACCACCTCGCAGTTAGCGCCGACTCCGCAGACGCCCAGGCACGGATCACCGCAGCGCTGTCCCAGGCACGCCTGGTGGGCGCGGCAGTCGGAGCTGATGAGGCACTCGTGTCTGCAGTTGGGCGCTGAGCCGAAGAAGCCCGGTTTGCACGAGCACACGGCTCTTGTGCCTACCTCCTCGCAGTTGGAGAACGGTCCGCAGGGCGTCGGCTGGCACGGGTAGACGGGCGTAGCTGGCGTCGACGGCACCAGCCGGCAGTACGAGTACGGGTCGCCCGTGTAGCCCCCCGGACAGCGGCACAGCGGCCGGTGATTGATGGTGTCGCAGACGGCGTCGACGCCGCACAGGCCGGGGCACGGGTCGACGCAGGTCAGCTGCTCCGAGCACACCCGGTTCGACGGGCACTCAGACGACACGAGACACTCGGGCTGGCAGCTGACCAGCGGGTTGCCATAGTAGTTTTTGATGCAGGAGCACATCGGGTAGCCGTTGGAGACCTTGCACTCGGTGTTTTGGCCGCACGGCGACGGCTTGCACGGCTCGTATGGTGTCACCGGAGGCGCAGACGTCACCACTGCCGAATGCAGACATGGGGGGTCAGTCGAGTTGTAAGTGGTCCAGGTGGTCAGAACTCTCTAAGGGCATTTAACCTTGCAGTTACATTACGCAGTCAGCTGACATTTTAAAACCCGCTCTCTATTTTCACCGCGCATTATTTTAAATGGAGCCTTCTTGAATTCGTACCTCAATTGGAAGCTGTTCACCTGCTGCAGTGGCTTGTAGGAGTACTTACCGCGCGGTCGGCAGATGGTGGTCGGGTCTCCACTGTATGCCTCCGGGCAGGAGCAGACGGGCCGGTGGCTGACCACCTGGCAGTCGGCGTTGACGCCGCAGGCTCCCTCGCACGGGTCGCGGCAGTCGCGGTTGATGCAGGCCTGGTGCGTAGGGCAGGCCGAGTTGCTGGTGCAGCCGGCGGCGTAGCACGGCGTCAGCGGCGGACTCCCCTGGAAGCCCGAGCGACACGAGCAGACGGCGCGGAAGCCGTTGCTGCGACACTCGGTGTTGGGGCCGCACGGAGACGGAAGGCACGGCTGTACCTGCTGGTCCGGAATCACTGCAACACGCCCGGACCGAGGTGTTAGACACGCGTCAGCAGAGGGACGCTACATGGGCGCTGCCACCATGGACACGTGGTAGACACACACCCATCAGCCACCCATCACACCCATTCGTTATTCAGTAAAAGTGTATCAGAAAAGTACAGCATTAATTAAATGTTTCAATCAATTAGAAAACTAAGGCTTGCTTGCGGCAGGAACTAATTAGAAATAGGTATCTACACAAGTTATAAACGTAAAGCCCTGTTAGATTTATGGATTTTTAGCGCACAGAAGCCTGGAGAAGGGCGCTTTCTCACCTGGTGGCCTGGTGATGGGCTCAACGGTGCACTGTGTCGTCGGGTCTCCGGTGTAGCCGACTGGGCAGGTGCACATGGGCGTGTGGTTCACCACGAAGCACTCAGCGTCGACGCCGCAGCTTCCCGGGCACGGGTCGCGACACTTCTGGCCGATGCAGGCCTTCTGCAGCGGGCAGCCGGCGTCGCTGGAGCACTCGGGCTGGCACAGCACCAGCGGGTTGCCGCGGTAGCCGGGCGGACAGGAGCAGACGGGCCGCTGGCCGTTGTACTGGCAGTTGGCGCCCTGGCCGCACGGCGTCGGGTCGCACGGGTTGTACGGCAGGTCTGGCTCTGGCCTCTCGGTCACCGGGCGCTGCACACACCGTGTGAACGGGTCGCCGGTGTAGCCGCGCGGACAGCTGCAGATCGGGTTGTGGTTGACCACTTCGCATTGGGCGCCGACGCCACACGTGCCGATGCAGGGGTTTCCGCAGTTGTTGCGGATGCAGGCCAGGTTGGCGGAGCACTCGCCGTTGACAAGGCACTCGGGCCGGCAGCCGTCCTTCTCGGTGTAGAATTGGCCGGGCGGGCAGGAGCCGGGCAGTGGGCGCGGCTCGGCCGGTTCCGTCGGACCGGTCACCGCTGCAGACAGGCGGCACACACACACACACGCAACTCCTGTCACCCACAGCTCAGAGACGGCTCAGAGACGGTCACAGCGCACCTACACGCTTACTGAGTTCATACACGTGACATTTATGTTAGTCACTAGACATTGCAACGAAAACTATTCATGAGACATCAGCTTAATTATGCGTGACAGTCACCGGCGGATGCGACCAATCACAATGGCGTCTGTGTTGAGCAACAGCAGATTTAAATTCCATATGACTCACGTTGCCGGATGCACTGCTCGTAGGCGTTGCCGATGTAGCCGGCCGGGCAGGCGCATACGGCCCGGTGGAGCACCACGTCGCAGACGGCGGCCACACCGCAGGCGCCTTCGCACGGGTCGACGCACTTGTTGAAGATGCAGGCGAGGTGAGCGGCGCAGTCGCTGCTGACGCGGCACTCCTCGCGGCAGCCGGTCTGCGGCGTGCCGAGCAGGCCCGGCAGGCAGGTGCACAGCGGACGGCCGTTCACCCCCGTGCACACCGTCTGCGCGCCGCACGGGTTCGGCACGCACGCGTCCGTCGTGCCGGTGGGCGGACGAACTGAAACATGCGTGCGCCATGCTGACCCATGCGAACGGCGACCGGCTGCGGTCCCATGCGGCGCCACTACCCGGAGACAGGCGGACGGAGACAGACAGAAGGGCAGGCAGGCGCCCGGGTGCGGTCTGGGCAGGTGCGGAGCGGGAGGTGCCGCTACAAAGACAGACCCGACTAGCAGGATGTCAACGTGGTGTGAAGAGGCAATAAGGCCTGATTTAGAGATGGCAAGAGCCGTTTTAAGCTGGATGCCAAATAAGTAAAGTGACTCCAGACCGCACCCATGCATTCAAACACTGGGAAGATACCACGAACGGAGCACGACATCGAATAGAAAGCAGAAGAGCTAACAGTGCACTGCACACGTGTGACGGAGTCCACTCGCCGAAGACGTGGCGGTGGCACAGTCATGCGCAACACAGGCATGCTGGCACGGGTCGCACGGAAGGCCGTGAGACCCGCACCCGTCAAAATCAAAATACAGTTCAGCGACACACAAATGCAAGATCCGGTCCCCGAACGCTGACTGCAGCCTCACAGTGCTAACGGCACGGCACAATAGTGTGCCGCAAGGGGGAGGGCAGTCTGGAAGAAGGGAGGAAGTCGGAGCGGGCGGGCCATGCTCACTGCCGCTGGGTGCCGGTGCCGGGTGCAGTGGGGCGTCTCTTCTCTCCTCTCCTCCTCCTCTCCTTTGCCTCCGCCCGAGTCGCCCGACCAAGTCCACATGCCAAGCCACCAACCGGCGTTACCTGATATCTGCCTCTGTCGCGGCCCTGAGTCCGGCTGTCTGTTCCAGCACGGCCTCGTCGCCACGCTTCCCGGCGTCGGTCGCTGTCGCTTCCCGGCGTCGGAAGTTGACACCCGTTGTTCCAGATGTTGTGTCGGCGACGGTGTCACCGGTGTCGTTTTCGCAGGTCGGCGAGGTGGTTGGGTAGGGTAGGCCAGGTATGACGCGGGTGGCAATACAACAGTACGGGAGATACGGTACATACGGACATGCACATAACGCTTAGCTCGATTGCTGCAGTCTGCCGGGGCAGACTGCCGTCAGACGGCCGTCCGTTCCACCTACCTGTGGCCACCTCCTGGCAGAGCGTCAGCGGGTCTCCGGTGTAGCCACGAGCGCAGCTGCAGATCGGGCCGTGGTTCACCACCTTGCACTCGGCGTGGATGCCGCAAGAGCCAGCGCATGCGTCGACGCACTTCTGCGCGACGCACGTCTGCGTGGCCGAGCAGTCCTGGTTGACTTCGCACTCGGGCCGACAGCCGAGCGGGCTGGTCGGGTTGCCGATCAGGCCCGGCTCGCAGGTGCAGCTGTACTCGCCGTTCGGCCGCGGGGTGCAGGTGGCACGCGAGCCGCACGGGTTCGGCTGGCACGGGTCACGCGGCCGGCACCCCGTCACCGGGTCGCCTGTGTAGCCCGGCAGGCACGAGCACAGCGGTCGGTTGTTGATGACATCGCACTGGGCGTTGGCACCGCAGTCGCCGGGACCGCACTCGGCGACCACCAGCGCCTGGCATTGCCGGTACGGGTCGCCGACCGTGTCCTCGGGACAGTAGCAGGTGGGGTTGCGCGAGGCGTCGCAGCGCGCGCCGCCGCCGCACGGGTTCGGGTTGCACGGGTCTCGCGGCGGCGAGCAGCCGCGGATCGTGTTCGGGTCGCCGAAGAAGCTCGTCTTGCACGTGCAGCGGTGGAAGCCGTTGACCACGTTGCAGTTGGTGTTGGGTCCGCAGGGGGACGGGTCGCACGGGCTGCGGATCGGAGTGCAGCGCGTGGCCGGCGGGCTGCCAGTGAAGCCAGGCAGGCAGAAGCACACAGACTCGTCGTCCACCTCCCGGCAGCCGGCGTTGGCGCCGCAGTCGAAATCATCGCAGTCGTTGCCATCTGGCACTGTCGAACGAAACGGTGAGTGTGAACCAGTGCCAAGAAAACGGTCAAAATGAACCATGGTTACACCATTTTGAATGACAAGTGATCACCAACACCTATTGGATGCATGTCCGGATTCGTCACCGTTGACTAGTGACACGCTAACAGTACTTACTGCACTTGACGAAGGGGTTTCCGGTCTGTCCCCTGGGGCAGGAGCAGATGGGGTTGCCCCGGTCCAGCTCGCAGATGGCGCCCAGACCGCACGGGCTCGGGTCGCACGGCTTGTACGGCACTGTGGAGAGACGCGACGTGCTCAAGACGATGTCTTTCTGGAGGACACCTTTGTGACTGCCTTGTGCTTACGTTAATATATTGGTTTATATTGGATTGGCTGAACGAAACGCTGTCGAACAGCATTTCGATCGTCAGTCAAGTATGCAAACGGCTTCAGTGAAACGATTGCTCGCGTCTTGTAGTGTATATTATGTGTAGTTTGTGGTAAATAATAAATTAGTGTTCAGTGGATGTAGTGCATTTACTGGGCAATGTATACTCTAGTATTATATTATATTACATTCGAGTGTATAGTCTTGCCGGTCGGTCCTGCTGTAACCTGTGTTATGTGCAGCTCTGTGGTACCAAACATGGCGCTGCTCACCCTGACAGCTGATGGCCGGGTTGCCCTGGTAGCCGGCTGGACACTGGCACACGGCGCGGTGGGCGGTCACGTCACAGATGGCGTTGGTGCCGCACTTGCACGGGTCCTCGCAGCGGGCGTTGATGCACGCCTTGGTGCTGGGACAATCGCGGTCGGCGCGACAGCCGAGCGCTGTGGAAACGAGACGCTCAGCGTACAGGCATGCACGGGCGACTTGGCAGAGCCTACAGTGTGGAGCCGGGTTACAGCCGCGCAGTGGCACCGGGGTTACTGGCGAGTCGGGGTCAGCGACGCGTCCGGTTACTGGTTACATGCTATTGCGATCAGGGCAATGGTTCATGTGCATGGCAAATCCGAGCTTTCGTGTTATCATTTCTGTTAGGTATGTTAAAAATACAACGGTATGCACATACAGCTGCTGTTATAATCAGTACAGATTAATATGGACATATGAGTAGGTACTTTCGATGAACATTAACACCAGCCAACCCGATGTTATCACATATCAGTACATTCCCCTGTGAACCTCCTCTCATTGTATGTCTGTCGAAAGAGGTGTCAAGAAGAGAGATATATAGATAGAAAGAGAAGGCCTGTTGGGCTGAGCCCTCCCCTCCCCGGTCCTTCCGTTCCTTCTTACTATTAGGTCCGTAACAACGGCTCTTGGGGTCCCCAGTCTGTCCGGGTGGACACGTGCACGTAGCCACGTGCTGGCGCGTGGTGCACCGCGCCGTGGCGCTGCACGGGTTCTCCACGAGACAGGGGTCCATGCACTGTCGGTTAATGCAGGCCTTGTCGGCCGGGCAGTCGGAGGCCGCCACACACTGCACATTGTCGTCCACTGGAAGGGCGCCCGCCGACCGGTTAGCTCTCAGAGACACCCTCCAGACCAGAGCAGAACGCTCGCCCGAGGAAAAGTGCTACAAATTTCATCACAGACAGGCAATATTCTATTTAACAATGATAACCAGAGTCAAATTTGTGCGCCTTTTATGACATAAGTGTAGGCCTTTCCGACATTATTGCAACAAAGTTTGTTTGAAATTTTGAAGCACATTTTCGTCGTTAGGGCTCTGCTCTTGGGGCGTCGGTCAGTTGTGACAGAAATCATTAAGTTTTACAGAATAAGCAGCGTGGTGAGCGGCGGCTATATCAAACTAATTGTTAAAGGGGCCAGCAACACTATAAAGTCGAAGAACTTTAGAGCGTTACCAGACTAGCTAAGAAAGAGAGATAGACGCGGCAAGACAGCTATATACACTAAGCGATGTATTCACAGCGGTTAGGAAGCATGATGCGAACATCACATATCCTGGAAAACTTGAGCAAGATGGACAGACGCGATCGACGAAGCCGATCAAGAAAGGCCGCTGAACAAGGAACAATTACGCGTATTAGTAAACAGCAAGTTAGTGAGAGACAGATGCAAAGAAGGGAGCGTTAAGCTCAGTTTTTGATGATTAAAGTCGTCAAAGCGCTTTGGTTCAACTGGCGGTCGGACCATTCGGTCACTTGTCTTTGCACGTCCCCCGCGTCTCCGCACGTGATCGGCTGCTCACGTTTGAGGCAGTCGGGCCCGCCGAAGCCCTCTTTACAGACGCAGCGTGGCGCATTATTCTCGGTGACGCAGCGCTGGTTGGCCTCGCAGAGCACCTCCGGGCACGGGTCGACGCAGAAGACGCCGGCGCAGCGCAGGTTAGACGGGCAGGGCGTGTTGCCGCGGCAGCTGACTGGGTGGCACGGGGTTAGTGGTTAGCCTCGCCATCCTCCACCGAGCGGCACGGCTCTCGACCTCGAGCCGCGCGCCGGACGGGCCGAACTGTGCCGTGCCGCCGCGTGTGAGCGGTGGGCACTAGCTGGGCGGGTATTAGGACCGGTTAGAGGTGTGAGTCGGGCCGCGGATGGGACGTGGCTTTCTGTCGGGTTTGTCATCCTTTCCCAGTTCAGTCAGAGCCACCACCGTCGAACCATGTTTAACCCAGCATGCGTTGCAAGTGTCTACACTACCGTCATGCAAAGCACAGCTCCGGCACACTGCATCACCATACAAACGGCAAACTTTGGCTCCTAGGGCAATGCACGGCAAATAGCAACATATCATTTGCACCAACAAGGAACATCAACCAGAAGAAAGGCAAGCTGGCAAGAGGCTGCATATGCTCATACTAAATGTACCGCAAAGTGCAAGACAATTACGCTAAGTCGGCAGCATCTTGTTTACCACAAAATACTAGAAACAGTGCTCTTTATCATGATGCTCGAGCTGCTATTGAATGCAAGGAAAAAGACATACAAGACAGTGACAGAAAGAGAAGAGAGCGTCTGCGGGTCTGCTTACTATTGGCGCATTCCACCTTGGGGTCGCCCTTGAGCCCCGAGGGACAGTAGCAGACTGCCTCGTGGTACTCGGCGCGGCACTGGGCGCCTCGGCCGCACTGCGTCAGCGAGCACGGGTCCACGCACCGGCCGTACATGCACGTCTTTGTGTTCGTGCAATCGTACATGGTCTTACAGAAGTCTTGGGGACCGGCTGGTGTGGAGCAGAGGTCAGGTCAGGTCAGGTTGGACGAGGCTGGCACATGGGGATACACTTCACCGCAGCTGTCAAAGAAATCAAATGATCTTAACTCTCAAGACAGAAGCGTAGATGCATGAAGTGTTATCCGAAGTCAAGTTCTCGTGAACATGTAATCTCAAGCGTTGGTACCCGTGACCAAGCGTCAACTTGAAGCTGCTAAATTGGCGTTACATTGTTGCTCGTAGAAGCATCCGCTGATGGATAACCATTAACCATGGCTTACCAGTTAACACAGCCTGCAAAGAGATAAGGCACAGTACACGGAAGGCGAAATGATCACACCGACTGTTACCGACCACTCTGCACTAGCGTTGCCGCCGAGGCACTGGCGGGTCCAGCTCTGGGTACTCACGCTTGACACACTCGATCTGCGCGTTTCCGGTGAAACCGAGCTCGCAGACGCAGAACGTCCTGTGGTTGGTCGGTCGGCAGAAGGCGTTGGCACCGCACGGTCGCAGGTCGCACGGGTTGACGCAGACGCCTTGGTGGCACGTCTCGGAGCGCGAGCAGTCCGCGTCACCGCCACAGCGGGGCCGCGGAGAGGGCACTGCGCGGCACGGGCGGGTGTCAGCGGGCGGAACACGGATTCTGTCACCGGTCAGCAGGGCGCGGGGGCATGCTACGCCTGAGGCTGTCTCCAGGGTACAGTCTGTTTACTGGCGCCCACTGAGGGTGGCGACATCACTGTAAGAATGCAGCTGTAAAGGTACTGATGGGACTTATGACGTTGCTGAAAACATGGCATGCGTTATCGAATGTGACGTGATATGTGTGCTTTTAAACACAATGCTGCTGTAATTACCATTTATGCGAACCACAAAGTGATGTGAAGGTGAATCTGATCTCTATCCGATGCGGCGCATGGCCGTTTATGCGTTCACAAGTGCGAGTGAACGCCTTCAGAAGTGGGATTTATAGCTGTTGCTGCGTGCGTGCCCGAGACACAGCGTCTTCGGCAAGCCACGCCGTCACCATGCGTCCTGCACTCCTCGAGGAAATCTGCCTCCAATAGCTGATCACGATGCTGGACGAACCACGACAGACAGAAAAGAGCACGTCTCCCTAGCTGCAGCTAACGTGACGGCAGCGGCCAGAACCGGCTACCGTCCACTCCAGGCAGGCACCCGTCAAGGCTGCAGGCAAGACGCATGCCCAGACGTGACGGACAACACACCCAAGCATTCCGTGCCGGGGCGGCGATAGAACGAAGCTGCGGGACGAGCGTCCGACAGCGGAGAACCAGAGCTGAAGAGCTCAGCGTGCCACAGTCGAGGAAGAGAGAGTAGGCGGGACACAGCGTCCCGACAGCGGAGGAAGACGGAGTCCGGGGCGGTGCGTCGGGCGTCAGGTGCGTCAGTGCGTCGGACCGTCACCGCAGGCGGTTAGCGGGCGGGCGGGCAGCGTCGTGCGGCGTACCTGCGTCGCAACGCTCGGCGGGCTCGCCGTCGAACCCGTCCGGGCACGAGCATATGGCCCGGTGGTTGATGACGTCACAGTTGGCGCTCAAGCCGCACGGGGCCGGGACGGCGAAGCAGGGACTGCGGCACCGGCTGTCGAGGCAGGCCTCGCTCAGCCGGCACTGGTCGTCGCCGCTGCACAGGCCCGGAACTGCCGGCGGCCAACCCAGATATCAGGGGCCCAGTCCAGTCTCGCTCGCTCGCGTCAACAGAGTCAAAATTCGTGGCGTCAAACTATCGCGCAACTGTACGTCTCGCTACGTTCCGGTATTCTTTCTGCAGCCAAGCCGGTTGCCGCAAGTGCGACGACCGGCAGGCGGTAAAAACGTTTGAATTTGATCGAATCACAGACGGTCAGCGCCGGTAAGGCTGCGTGACAGAGAGCGTCGAAGGAGCGGTGCTTACTGCGCGTGCACTGTCTCTCGGGGTCGCCGGTGTATCCGTCCGGACAGACGCAGCGGTCCTCGCGGCAGACGGCGTCCAGGCCGCAGACGTTGCACGGTTGGCGGCACATCTGGCGCACGCAGCGCGTGCCGGCCGCGCAGTCGCGGTCTGAGCGGCACTGGGTCTGCACGCAAGCGCGCGCCGGGTCGCCGGTGAAGCCGGCCGGACAGGCGCAGACGGGCCGCCGCTGCTGCACGCGGCACACGGCCGACGCCGGACACGCCTCCTCCGTGCATGGGTTGGCGCAGACGCGCTCGATGCAGGAGAGGTCGGCCGGGCAGTCGGCGCTGCGCCGGCAGCTGGGAAGCGGCGCACAGCCGGTGGCCGCGTCGCCGCCGTAGCCCGGCCGGCACTGACACGTGGCCACGTGGTCCACACCGCGGCACACGGCCGTCCGGTGGCACGGGCTGGCCGACGCCCGGCACGCGCTCACGCAGTCACCACGCACGCACTGCTCGTCGAAGGCGCAGTCGGTGTTGCGCATGCAGCCGGCTGCGCAGAGGCGGGAACAGGAGACGTCAGTGACGTCTCGGCTATGAATTCAACAAGTTCTTGATTACGTTACTGTACCGATTTATTGTGGCGCTTTCTTATTAATTATTCTTACGATGATTTTTCTGAGTATTTTTCATATTAACAGATTATATAACGATGCCACACTTGCGATGCGCTTATGCGCTTCGCAACCGATGCGCTTTTGTCATCAGAATGATACCCTTGCGATTCTTTTTAAATTTAAATCAAACTGATCTCGATTGAATCAAGACAAGCACGCAATACTGGACTGGCATACGTTTTTTTTCGCGCGGCGAATGCATATGTGTTGGGTTAGTGAGCTCGCACCTGGCAGGCAGAGCAGCAGCGGGTTTCCATGGTACCCGTCCTTGCAGCGGCACTGGGCCACGTGGTTCTGATTGTAGCACACGGCGTTGGTGCCGCACGGGTCACCAACGGCGCAGGGGAACTGGCACTCGGTGTCGACGCAGAACTGCGCGTCCGGGCAGTCTGGGTCGGCCAAGCAACCAACTGGGCGCGCGGGTCACATCGGGTCAGCTCGGGTCAGGTCAAAAGTCACAGGTCAACAGTCGCATGTCATGTCATGTTGCAGCCAGTGTGGTTACAAGTTAGAGCAGTCATTCGTCTAAAATTACAGTTACTTTTCAACAATGGTTAAGTATTAATCACGCAAACAACGTTGTGAGAAGCAGCCAATGGTATTCAATCGTATGAGTGCGATGTAACAAACTGTCCGTTAGCAGGTCGTCAGGTGTCGAGCGGCCGGCCGACCGGCTCTCCCGCGGCGCCCGTGTTTCGTGTTCCCCGAGTCGACCCTCCACCGTCACCCCTTGGTCTGTAGCAGCTCCAGTCAGACATGCACGGGTGGGCCGGTCGGGTGGGGCGGTCGGCCGGCCGTCGGACCTCTGTCGGACGCAGTCAGGCGTCGGCGACGCGGTCTTACGTTCGTCCAGGAGGCACTCTCTGCGCGCGTCGCCGTGCGAGCCGGGCGGGCAGCGGCACTGCGGCCGGTGCGCGCGCGTGTCGCACAACGCGTTTGGCGCGCACATGTTATCGAAGTCGCACGGGTTTTTACAGAGCGTGTCGTAGCAGACTTGGTTGTCGGGGCAGTCGAGGTCGGAGGCGCACACGGGCGGCGCCGTGGGCCGCGGCGCCGGCGTCACAGGGCGCTCTGTCGGGTCACACAGGCAGACAGCAGGCGTAAGAGAGCGACGACAACGCTACGCAGGCACACGCGGGCGGCGGAGAGGCGAGCGAAGGCCAGTCCTCGCGACTGTCTCTGAAATTCGCCGGCGTCAGACGCGGAAGAAGACGGCGGCGCTGCTCGAGACGAGACGTCGGCCCGGCGGGTCAGAGGTGACTGAAGGGCGTGCGGTTAGTACGGGTGTAGCGGTCAGAGGACTGCCGGGCCGGGCGGTGTAGCTACCTTGTGGGGCGCACCCGGTGAGCGGGTCTCCCATGTGACCGGGTGGGCACCTACAGAGCGGCCGGTGTCTGTGCACAGTGCAGACGGCGGCCGGGCCGCAGGGCTGTAGAGCGCTGCACGGCTCCCGGCAGACGGCCGACAGGCACGCCAGCGAGGTGGCGCAGTCCGAGTGCGAGCTGCACGGTGTGCCGGGGGTGGGGGCTCGGGTGGTCAGGATAGCAGGCCGCTCAGAGGAGGTCACGGCACCCTCGGTGGTCGCCGGAGCACCTTCGTCGGGAGGCACGCGGCTCTCGACGACACCCGTCGATGTTATGTTCGTCCCGTAGCCTACTTCAACCGTGAGTTCAATGGCCACACGTGTCGCGTTCTGCGCCGTCGTCGACGTTTGGTCTGTCGGCGCTGTGGTTGCTTCGGTTCCACGCTGGGTCTGCTGGGTGGTGGCTGTGGTCGTGGTTTCCTCTGTCACAGTGGCTCGCGTCACGGCCACCGCTGCCGTCTCGTTCACCAGCTCCAGCGGTACGAGCTCGTCGTCCCGCTGCGGCAGCACCAGCACCACATTGGTGACGACACCACCGTCACCACCACCGCTGCTTGCCGGGTCGGCCGGCCGCAGGCTGTAGGCCGGCTCACCAGCACCAGGGAGTGGTGTAGTGAGGGCCGGCGGTGGTGTCGAGTCGCTGCGGGACGAGTTGTCGGCTGTGGTCATCAACTCGGGTCGAGGTGTCGGCGTGGTTCTAGTACCAGCAGTTTGTGATGTAATACCATCAGGTGATGTAGATGTTACATCAGTTCCAGTAGCAATGGCTTCTGACGTCACACCAGATGGTGGTGTAGATGTTACGCCATCAGCTGCAGTAGCAGTGGCTTGTGACGTCACACCAGTAGGTGGTGTAGATGTTACGCCATCAGCTCCAGTAGCAATGGTTTGCGGCGTCACGTCAGATGGTGGTGTAGATGTTACGTCGACAGTTCCAGTAGCAGTAGTTTGCGATGTGACACCAGTAGATGGTGTAGACGTCACACCATCACTTTCAGTAGGAGTAGTTTTTGACGTCACACTAACAGTTGGTACTGTTGCAATGCTATCAGTTACAGTATCAGTGCTTTGTGATGTGACGCTATCAGTTCCAGTAGCAGCAGTTTGCGATGTAACGCCAACGGATGGTATATATGTAATGTCATCAGTTCCAGTAGCAATGGTCTGTGACGTCCAACCAGTTGGTGGTGTAGATGTTACGCCATCAGATCTGGTAGTAATGGTTTGTGACGTCACGCCAAATGGTGGTGTAGATGCTACGTCATCAGTTCCAGTAGCAGTTGTTTGTGATGTGATGCCAGTAGACGGCGAAGATGTGACTCCATCGGTTCCAATATCAATGGTTTGTGACGTCACGCCAGATGGTGTTGTAGATGTTACGTCAACAGTTCCAGTAGCAATAATTTCCAATGTGACACCAGTAGATGGTGTAGAGGTTACATCATCACTTTCAGTAGCAGTGGTTTTTGACGTCACACTAACAGGTGGTGTTGTTGCGACACCATCAGTTACATTATCAGTAGTTTGTGATGTAACGCTATCAGTTCCAGTAGCAGTAGTTTGCGATGTGACACGAACGGATGGTGTATATGTAACGTCATCAGTTCCAATAGTAACAGTCTGTGACGTCACACCAATTGGTGGTGTCGATGTTTCGCCATCGGTTCTATTAGCAGTGGTTTGTGACGTAACATCAGTAAGTGGTGTCGACGTTACCCCATCAATGTCAGTAGCAGTGGGTTGTGACGTCACATCTGCAGGTTGTGTAAATGCGACACCATCAGATCCAGTGGTAATGGTTTGTGACGTCACACCAGCTGGTGGTGTATATCTTACGCCATCAGTTTCAATAGCAGTGGCTTGTGACATCACGTCAGATGGTGGAGTAGTAGTGGTTGGCGACGTTACACCATCAGGTGGGTTATATGTGTCACCATCAGTTCCAGTAGCAGTTGCTTGCGATGTGATGCCAGTAGGTGGCGAAGATGTGACTCCATCGGCTCCAATATCAATGGCTTGTGATGTCACGCCAGATGGTGTTGTAGATGTTACGTCAACAGTTCCAGTAGCAGTAGTTTCCGATGTGACACCAGTAGATGGTGTAGAGTTCACACCATCACTTTCAGTAGCAGTGGTTTTTGACGTCACACTAACAGGTGGTGTTGTTGCAACACCATCTGTTACAGTATCAGTGGCTTGTGATGTCACACTATCAGTTCCAGTAGCAGTAGTTTGCGATGTGACACCAACGGATGGCTTATATGTAACGTCATCTGTTCCAATAGTAACAGTCTGTGACGTCACACCAATTGGTGGTGTCGATGTTTCGTCATCGGTTCTAGTAGCAGTGGTTTGTGACGTAACATCAGTAGGTGATGTCGACGTAACCACATCAATGTCAGTAGCAGTGGGTTGTGACGTCACGTCAGATGGTGGAGTAGCAGTGGCTTGTGACGTCAAACCACCAGGTGGTGTAAATTTAACACCATCAGTTCCAGTAGCAGTGGCTTCTGACGTCACGTCAGATGGTGGAGTAGTAGTGGTTTGCGAGGTCACACCATCAGGTGGTGTATATGTGTCACCATCAGTTTCAGTAGCAGTTCCTTGCGATGTGATGCCAGTAGGTGGCGAAGATGTGACTCTATCGGTTCCAGTAGCAATGGTTTGTGACGTCACGTCAGATGGTGGTGTAGATGTTACGTCGTCAGTTCCAGTAGCAGTAGTTTGCGATGTGACACCAGTGGGTGTTGTAGACGAGACACCATCACTTTCAGTAGCAATAGTTTTTGACGTCACACTAGCAGGTGGTTTTGATGTGACACCATCACTTACAGTATCAGTAGTTTGTGATGTAACGCTATCAGTTCCAGTAGCAGTAGTTTGCGATGGGACACCAATGGACGGTTTATATGTAACCTCATCAGTTCCAGTAGTAATGGTCTGTGACGTCACACCAGTTGGTGGTGTAGATGTTACGCCATCGGTTCTAGTAGCAGTCGTTTGTGACGTAACACCAGAAGGTGATGTAGACGTAACCCCATCAATATCAGTAGCAGTGGTTTGTGACGTCACACCAGCAGGTGGTGTGGATGTGACACTATCAGCTTCAGAAGTAATGGTTTGTGACGTCACACCAGCTAGTGGTGTATATGTTACGCCACCAGTCTCAGCATCAGTGGTTTGCAATGTGACACCAGTAGGTGGTGTAGACGTCACGTTGTTGGTTCCAGTAGCAGCGTTTTGTGATGTCACACCAGCAGATGGTGTGAATGTGACATCATCCGTTTGAGGAGCATCTGTTTGTGATGTCACATCAACAGCTGGTGTAGATGTGTCAACATCAGTTCCAGTAGAAGTGGATAGCGATGTGACATCAGAAGGTGGAGTAAATGTCACGCCATCAGTTCCAGCAGCAGTAGTTTGTGATGTGACTCCAACCAGTGGTGTAAATGTGACGGTATCAGCTCCAGTAGCGGTGGCTGGTGATATCACACCCGATGGTGGGTTAGATATGACATTCTTAGTTCCAGTAGAAGTGGTTTTTGATGTGACATCTGTAGTTGGTGTAGACGTCACGCCATCAGTTCCAGCAGCAGTGTTTTGTGACGTCGCACTAGTAGGTGGTGTTGATGTGATATCATCGGATCCAGTAGCAGTGGTTTGTGTTGTTACATTTGCAGTTGGCGGTACAAACGTGGCTTTATCAGTTCCATTAGCAGTGGTGGGTGACGTAATACCAACAGGTGGTGCAGATGTTACGTCATTAGTTCCAGTACCAGTGGTTTGTGACGTAATACCAACAGGTGGTGTAGATGTTACTTCATCAGTTCTAGTGTCAGTTTTTGGAGATGTTCCACCGACAGTTGTTGTTGATGTGACGCCATCAGTTCCAGTAGCAATGGTTTGTGACGTCATACCAACTGGTGGTGCAGATGTTACGTCATTAGTTCCAGTACCAGTGCTTTGTGATGTCTCCTCACCAACAGAAGGTGTTGATGTGACGGCTTCAGTTCCAGTAGCTGTGGCTTGCGAGGTCACATCAGAAGTTCGTGTAGATGTGAAGCCGTCAGTTTCACTAGCAATGGTTGGGGACGTTACACCTGCAGTTGGTGTAGACGTCACACCATCAACTCCAGTATCAATTGTTTGTGATGCACCACTGGCAGGTGGTGTAGGTGTGACATCATCGGTTCCAGTAGCAGTTGCTTGTGATGTTACACCAGATGGGGGTGTAGGTGTGACGCCATCAGTTCCAGTATCAGTACTTTGGGACGTTTCACCTGCGGCTGGTGTATACGTGACACTTTCACTTCTAGTATCAGTTGTTTGTGATGTAACACCAGTAGTTGGTGTAAATGTGAAGCCATCATTTCCAGTATCAGGCTTTTGTGATGTTACACCAGATTGTGGTGTAGATGAGGCATTATCAGTTACAGTAACAGTGGTTTGTGATGTGACAACAGATGTTGGTGTCGATGTGACGCCATCAGTTCCAGTAGCAGTTACAGTTGACTGGTCAGGATATGTATAAACTGGTAGCTCGGTAGTCGGCGTATCGGAAGTTTCCTTGCTTGGGTCATCTTCAGCGTCACTTATCTTCTCGTTGTTCGTCTGTGCGATAGGCCCTGTACCCTCGGGGAAGGGCGTCACTTTGCCCTTTTCAATATAGGCGTCTTCTGGATCCGGCTGTCCGGTCGGGGCTGGGCTGGAGGGTGGGGTAGAGGTTCCGGCTTTGGTACCGTCCACTTCAGTCACCGTCTGTTGACTCACGGTGGACGGGGTAATGCCCGAGGTAACCGTCCCACCAACGGCGGAAACTTCCCCGGGCGGTGCCCTGTTTTCCACAGTCCCGTCTGAGATCACCTGTCCTGGCTCAGGCGGCGATCGGGTGGGTGATGCTGCCGTGGTTTCCTCAATAGCGGTGACGGTTAATAAATCAACTGGGCCGCTCGTCTCTACCGAAACCTGGGTGCTCGTGTCTACCATTTGAGCCTTTTCGTCTTCGGTCGGTGCGCCTGTTACGGTGACCAGAGCGGCTTCAGTCAGCGTGCCGGCGCTCCCGGTGGTAGTGCCAATCTGCCCGGTAACTGGGGTGGACTGGTCGACCCCCGGTGGTACCGTGACTGTCTGAGCGAACCCGGCTGGGCCGGTGGAGGGGTCGGGGGCGGGGGCAGGGGTGACCGGGCGGGAGCTGGGTGTATGTGCAGGGGAGCTGGGAGGCGTGGAGCTGAGCGGCGCCTCTGTAGAGCTCGTATCGCCTGAAATACAGTGACCGCTGCTGAGTTCCAGAGTCGACATCAACACGCGAAACCGCTCGACGACGTCGAGTCGACGTCCTGAGCGAGAGCTAGCTAACGAGCCTATCTATCGAACGAACCTATATACACTATCGAACCGAGCCAACACAGCGAGGCACTGGTCTCTATCTAGATCCGCAGTGAGCCGCGGCGGCACGTCCGGAGGCGGGCAGTACGTACCGAGGCCGGCGGCGGGCCGGCGACAGCCCGTCATCGGGTCGCCCTGCGTGCCCGGCGGACACAGGCAGAGCGGCCGGTGGCGCAGCACGCGGCAGACGGCGCCCGGACCACAGCGGCACGGGTCCACACAGCGGCCGGCCACGCACGCGCGCGTGGCGGCACAGTCATCCTGGCGGCGGCAGGCGGCGGCGGCCGGCACCACCGGCACCACCGGCACCAGAGGCCGGCGCGTCAGCGCAGGCGGACGCGGGGTCTGCGCGCCCACCGAGCCTGCAGGCCGTTAGTGGTCAGTAGGGGCGGGGGTGCGGTGAGAGGTCCGTGTGAGGCGAGCGGAGACGGTGACTCTCGTCATTGGTCTGTCTTTTGATTCTACCGTATTTAACAAACTTCAAAGAGAACTTATTCATTTCGAGCGGTCTCGAAATTTGTAAGTTCACTGGCGTAGTAATCTTGATCGTAACAACCAAAGACAAGTCACCGAAACCACTCACCTCACATCGAGTTGGAAGTTGATTAGACACACATTGATTAGGGGGTTGTAATGTAAGACGAGTATTAAGCCGAGAAAACAGTTAAGAAGGTGGATTACATTGTGAATGAATTAATAACACCATGTGCGAGATCACCATTGTTACAGTGTGAAATCAGTATTAAAACCAAGGATGGAACAATGACAAAGTTAAACAGTTAACAAGGAATAAACCATAACATCATGTGCGTCGGCGTAACAAAGTTATTCACCGTACATTCACCACACAGGGCCGATAACCAAAGCGATGTATGCACAGACAGCGGCGGTATTTGCAGTATCCACATATGGCACAGCCGACACGACGCGGCGTGTTTGTCTACGGTTGTTAGCGGGTGGCCTGTGGTGTTAGCACGTACCCCGTGGCAGACACTGGACATAGGAGTCTCCGTCGTAGCCGGGCGGGCAGCGGCAGAGCGGCCGGTGACCGGTCACCAGGCAGGTGGCGCCGGCGCCGCACCGGCACGGGCTCACACACACCCCGTCCCGGCACACCTCCGTGTCGGCGCACTCTGCCGTGGCCGAGCACGGCGACCGGGAGCTGGCCGGCACGGCCGGGGTCACGGACGGGCGAGAGGTCGGACCTGAGGTCACGGACGGGCGGGACGTCGGACCTGAGGTCACGGACGGGCGGGAGGTCGGACCTGAGGTCACGGGCGGGCGGGAGGTGGGTCCCGAGGGAGTGGCTTCCACTGGCACCGTGGATGTCGGACTGTCAGGACCGGCAGGGAAGACGGGTCCACCAGAGGGCCTGCTAGGCTTGTAAGGCCCATCAGTACCGCCCGTGCCGGTAGGTCTGCCTGGTCTCCTGGTGGTGACTTGCCCAGGCTTAGTCGGCTCGTCAGTGCCCACAGGAGCCGTGGGCTTCCCAGGTGTACCAGTCACCTGTCCCGGCTGGCCCGGCACCGATCCGCGGTCGGGACCGAGGGTTGTGCCGGGATTTTCTCGGTTCTGGCCCGGCACATAGGACTCCTCTGTGATCTCCGGACCGACGGGCAATCCTGGTCTTCTGGTGACCTGCCCGGGTCTGCGGGTCCCGGGGTCAGTGGGTCTGCCGGGTCGGGTGGTGACCTGGCTTCCTGGAGTGACCCCTGTTGGAGTAGCGGTGCCAGGGGTACCGGGGATGCCGGTCGGGTCGGTGCCGGTCGGGACAGTGCCGGTCGGGTCGGTGCCGGTCGGGACAGTGCCGGTCGGATCGGAGCCGGTCGGATCGGTGCCGGTCGGATCGGTGCCGGTCGGATCGGTGCCGGGTCGGACAGTGGCGGTGGAGGGCAGGCCGGGCCGGGGACGGGGTGTGGTGCCGCCCGCAGTGCCAGCCGTGACCGGCGTGGTGCCGCCTTGTTAGGGGACAGAGACACGGTGTTAGCGCATTGACACGTGAGGTG
>JARBER010163396.1:0-16712 GCA_030265075.1 Balanus glandula
AAATATGCTGAATTTTGTGGAAATGGGATGGAAATGGGAGTCCAATTACAAATGGAAATGGAACGGAACGGATTTGGGTCTGGCTGAATGGGATGGAATAGAATGGGAACTGAAAACATGTCCCATGAAGGGCTCTACTTGTGTGTAAAGATGGAGACGATCAATGATCAGTTGATCACTCACTTACAGTCTCCTCCAAGTGTTCTGTTCGCCTTTCTACCGCTAATAACGGACTAATTGATGCTGCACGCAACGGAATTAAAAGAAATGAGCATTGAGCTCACCCTGCTGTATCGGGGTGAGCTCAAACTATAGTTTATTTGAATTCGCCGTGTATAGCACCGAATTAGCCCGTTAAAAAACGCCAGCAAATTAAACAATATCTAGGGGTGACTATACATTACGATACGTGCTTGTAAGAATTCGAAACGCATAAACACCTACAAGCTCGTCGGTCAGAGGCATTACAGTCCATAGTAAAAGTTCCGTGTACAGTCTCCCCCATTAATAGCCTGCTAATCGGTGCCGTACGAGCTGAATTCAAACTTCAAAGCAACTAGTTTATTTTTAGATCACCCGCTATATACCTAAATCGGGGCGAGCTCGATGCTACAGTCTTTAACATTGCAGTCTTTGTCTTTTAACATTCCGCTGCATGCAGAACCGAGTGGACCGTAAGTTAACATTTTTTGCCGAACATAACTTTTTCTAGTAACTGTATGTACACCTGACAGGTGGTAAGTGCATATCACGTCTATTGTTTTGACGCCAGGCTACGCTTTAGCTCTCTTTTCAACTTCCGAACAGGCATGCTGTTAAAGTCGTTTGACAGTTGGTTCATGAAGCGCGCAGCGCGGTAGCAAAGCGTCTCTCGCCAGCATTCATCTTGACCAGAGCGATGAATAGGAGGTGGTCTTGTGAATAGTGAACCTCCTATTCCTTACATAGGAGGCATCGTTCAGGACGGAGTGTTTTGCAAGTTGGCAGAAACATATTGACGAGACTCTTCTTCTCGGCGGTGTTGCGAACTTTGTGGAGACGGAACCCGCAACGCTGTAGAACGTCCGTTTTTCGGAAACGACTCGCGTTCAAAGTAGCGTTTTGCGTCAAACATGTGAATCGCGAATGATAATTGAAATAATTATCAGCATTCTCGACAGCCAGGATAAGATCCGTAATGATCCTGCAAACACAACGGTAATCTTCATATTCCTGTCTGTAAAACATTAATTTCCGTCAGGTATACCAAGGCACATATCTCGATCTTGTCTGTTATTTTCCCGTATCTACCGCATCGCTTTTTTATACCTGTAGCAAGTGCTGTTGGCGGTCAAACGTCAAGGCTGACAGTCTCCAATGACCGTGACAAGTGAACATTACTCGCTAACCACGCTCACTTCGTCCTTCTGGTGCACACACCAGATCAGAATCACCCCACTGCGCACCGGACCGTCGCTATGCTGCGGGACAATGTCACCCGTGAGTGTTGCCACACGGGAAATGCCATAGGGCGAGGGGCGGCCGCGTACCGTCCTGGGCCGTGCATACTGCATACCTACTATGCACAGCTTAACGCCGGACGGCTCCTGCCGGGATCCGTGTAGAGCCCCAAACAGGCCTGAGCGCTCCACAGAGCAGGATGCTGCATGTTTAATGCACTCATGGTGCCTCTCATTATCTCTGTGCACTGTGCTGTTGACGGTAAAAGTGGAGACATGTCAATATTTCCTTTTTGAAGCTAGTGTTATAAAAACATAACACTTCGGACAAACAATATTTACTTTCACAAAATGCACAACACTGTATGTGTAACACTTTGTTATAATAAAAACAGTAAATATAGATAGGTAAAATAACAGTAAATGTAGATAGCTCTACTGTACTCTGATTATATTGCATTGTACAGTAACTAGCACAATTTATGTGTACAGTTTCCCCCATTAATATCATGCTAATTGGTGTGGTATGCAGCGAAATTCAAAGCAGCTTTGTTTGAGCTCACCCGCGATATATGGGGATTGGGGATGAGCTCAATACGGCTTTTTGAAAATTCCGCTTCATGCCGCAACGATTAGACCAAAAGTTCATAACTTTTGCCAATCAGAACTTTTGCTAGTGAGTAATGACTTTACATTAATGTACAGGGAGGTGTACATATGTACACATGTACATGATAATGTAGCTACATATATTTACTGTTTGATTTGAGAAAAAACGGCATTGTTTTACGTGCAGTGCTCTTCAGTTCGAAATATGTTACATATATCCGTTTTAACATGTCATAGTGTCATGAAACACAAATGTCATCATTAAGACATGTTGAGACGGATATATGCATTATATTTTGACAGTAAAGCGCTGACTGTGGAGCCCTGTACATCATTATATGTTCTTATACAGCACGTAACGGTTAAACTCGATTATTATGTTCATTGGTCTTGTAGCATTAATTTCTGCTCAACAATGAATGATCTTTTTACCTTATTCTTAATAACTCAAAGAGTGATGACAAGGTGGACTTTTGTTCAATATATTGTTAATTGCACAATATACCCTTCAAGCGGTACAGCCTCTCACATATTAAAAATAAAGTATTTGGTTCATTCAATGCCACTTTCGCTGATATTCAAATCATACGAGTCCGTTAGCGATAACTGTCTGTCTGCTAAAGCTACCCACCCGTTACCGGTCAGCTGGTGTTTGAACACTCCGCCGCCGTGTTTACCTGTTGGCGGTCTGGCGGTCTGCGGAAGGTCGCGTTCGGCATCCGGCGGTAATGATGTTTGTCTGCCGCCCACAGCATAGTTCGCCACGGTCCACCAACCTCCAGCCCTACCCGTGCCCGTGCCCATAAACGTATTAATCCCCAAGCCCAGGCCTGGACCAGATCCGTTGACATTAATAAATTTTAAGCTCATGCCCCATCCGACCCGTTCATAAGCATACAGTTATTACCACAATATCTGCATTTATAATCAGGTAGCATATTTAGCTACTTGCAAATGATACATGTGAAACTATAAAACAACTATGCTAATAAAAGCAGCAGCCAGAGCGGTAGTTTGTTGCTGAAAAAGTGCAATTTTGCACTTCTATGCCCATGCCCGCACAGGGCCCGAATATTTCCTTAATGTTGAGACCCAGTCAGGGCCCATGGGTAGACCCGGACCGCGGCAAACTCTGGCCCGCAGGTCCCACCTCTGTGTTAGCGGAGGTCCGCGGAAGGTCGCGTTCGGCACCCGGCGGTAACGACGTGTGTCTGTCGCCGGCAGGTCCCAGTCTCGAGAAGGTCGTGCTGGCTGAGAATGGCCAGCAGGAGGGGAGGTTCGCCTTCGACAACCCGTACATGACGGAGGACGACGACATCGGCAGCAAGAGTAAGGCAACTGATGTGTCTCTGACGCGCTGCCTGGTACGGGGCAGCGCTTTTCTCTAGACAAGTGACGGACGGGAAGGGGCTGAGCGGGGTAAAATGTTTAAGGTATGATCACAATCCACAACATACAGAGTTCTCCCCGGATTTGACGTTGTTACTTGCTCCTCCAAACTGAATAGAAACTTAAACCCCTGAATATTTGATGGCATGTGCTCACAATGATTTCATAATGTGGTCCCATTAACTCTAAATCAGGAGTTGGCTGTCATTTTAAAATGCTCAAAGAACTTGAAAAATGTTTGGACCGATTCAGGCACGTAGCCAGGATTAGCCCGGGGAGGGGGAGGAGTGGCGCCACAAAAGGTTCTCTTCACGAGCGTTCAATGGACCTATTGACCTGCACAGGGGCCCTTTGGTCTTTCAGAGAGGGTTCTAGTAGCCCTGAGGACCTCTGAAGTGTTCTTAAGTGTCTAAAAACACGTTTCACGCGGTCTTGTCAGCCCTGTTTCGCCTCCGGCTGCCCCCGTCGAAACCTGTTGTGGCTACGTATTTGGACCCATTTCGGTCAACCCATCTGTTTATTTTTGTTGCTGTTAACCGCTTCGCTGACTAATATGTCGGATTGAGTTAATACAATCTGGAAAGAACATGGTGACACATAATCTTCAGCTTTTTCCTCAGGGTATAATTTTATGAAAACCTGTGGAAAAAACGGTACAATACTTCGAATGCAGTTTCTAAGATCTGGGCAAAGTGGAATAAGTGAGCTAACTCGAATGCACAAATGCGGCAGCGCCGTCTCACACACATTCACACGCACCGTTTCGTATTTTAATTGATAAGCCATGCTAAACAAGGTATGCGCTATTGCCATCCATACTCTTATACCGCGGGTCTATTCCCTTACTAACCAAAGAAGGTGCTCCTCTGCCCATAAAGACCGTCACACACGCCCCGTCGATAACTTTTCCTTTGTCGCCGACGTCCATATACTGCTCACACGTCATACCGTGCAGAGGATTGTGGCGGTGAGCGCGGCGCTGGCGGGCGGCTATCGGCTGTATTTTCCTGCAGAGCTGAATGACACAGACGGCGGCCGGTGGCGGCTGCTGTGACCTTGCTGCAGTCGGCGGTACATACATGTGCGGTCCCGGGCTGCCGCGGCACTGGGGACTGCAGCGCCATGCCGCGCCGAGCGAGGTGAAACAAAGCAACGGAAACCCGCTACACGATGTGAAATCCTTTGATTCGTGTTCGTGGAATAAGCCAAAGAGAAAACAGTTTGTTTCGATATCGCGTGATGTCAACAAAAGCAACACCTTATAACAAATTTGTGTTTTCCTTCTCCACGTTTTCGAAGGATCAATGCAGTGACAGTTCTGTTTGATAGTTTGGCGAGTTGCCGTCGGCTTTTTCACCTCTACCGCTGCGGACGGGGAGGGGCGGGTGACGGCCGGTACCGGTTTGACTGCGGCGCTCGCTGGCCGCTGCGGTCCACCAGACCAGACCAGACCAGACCCCAGCTGTTGCCACCTCTCCCCGGTCTGGACCAGCTCCCCCTAACCTGGACCAGCCCCCCCCCCCTAACCTGAACCAGCCCCCCTCCCCGCGCTGTGCAGAGAGGGGAGGAGGGGAGAGAGAGGGGAGGAGAAAGAGAGAGGGAGTTGGAAGACATCCATTATATCGACCAGCACGATCGCCGGCGTAACGTCACCCAGAGTTTAATTAACCCTTCTGACGATAGGCATTTTTTCGTTCGGCTGTGAGAGAGGCCTTGTTTAGTAGCAAGCAGGTGATTCAGCTCTTGTATAAGCGCCAGGGACGGGCGGTCGAGCGTTAATCCGCGACCAGCGAGCAGACCATCAGTCGAGGAATCTACCGACAAGGTCTGAGAAATCCATGACCGAATCACTTCTCGTAATCATTGGACAGGATTAATACACGCAAAAGGGCATGGACATAATTGATTCATATTTCATTCGCCGATGAAATAAAATTGCGGTGAAGTATATGAACCCAAAAGCCGAACTATAAAACAGGATGACCAGCTTTGATTTCCATCAGAATCGATTGCTGTTCGTCTGTACCTTGACGTATATCTTTAGGCCCATGGCTTAACATCGTATATACCTGCCATATCGGACGACTTTATGGTGCAGGCTAACGTTCCGTTTGCTTTCGGGAAAAATGCATACCTTCTGCCCTCAAACTTTTTCATGTGATTCATGTTTCCTGTGGTGAATGAATGCATCTGATATCTTACACACAAGTTTGCAGTTTGCACATTATCTTTTTCAGAAACCTTACTTCTCTGAGGTGCATACTAACTGAATATTGCTAATAGCACACTCAGGACTGAGCATATTTTTGTGGAAGTGTTTTAGCATGATATCTCTACATGAAACGTTGATAGAATCTTTTTACCACTAAGTAACTGCGTAAGAACGTCATGAGGATGCTGATTGTGGTGTTTGGTGCACCAATTAGTGTGTCATACGACGCCCGAAAAGAAACGTTATAAATAAATGCTTTATTAACCAATGATGGATCGTTTTCAGGTACCCTGCCATGCCACGATATCCTAGCGATCAGCGAGAAGGTCAGTTTGATTTAAATTGGGCTTTGAAGTGTATGTCACAGAAATTAATTTGTATTGAAACATGTCATGATGCTCACTCAATAATACGCATATAAGATACATTCTTATTTAATATCAAATAATCATAACTTACATACACCATTTTATTATGTTTCGGTATTTTACTTATGTAAAATACAGAAATAAATCCAATCAAAGAAATCAAATCATTTTTAAAGAAATCAAATTCATACATAATGTACCTATTATTTTGTTTAATCGTCATATTTTGTGGCATACCAAGTCCATGACACATGCTCTATGCAAACGTTTTAAAGTGTATTTGCCAATGTCAGAGAGTGACTTGATCGTCATCAACCAGTATGAGATAGTGGCTTTATCGCCATAAGCCAATATGAGAGAGTGACGATAGTCATAAGCCAATGTGACAGAATAACTTCATCGTTATTGTCCCATATCAGAGAGTGACTTGGTCAGCCGTTCCGTCGGATAATGACTTGATCGTCCGTTTCGCAGACAGGCACGTCGCGCAGTGGTGATTTCCGGACTCCGAAAAAGCACGGCTTCGGCGTGCTCACACCCACGTCCAGTCAGCCGCGGGGACTGACGGCTGAGGACTCCGCCATAAACGTCAGTACCCGACAATCGCCATCACGCTGTCTGCTGTGCAAAATACACCCACTTACCGACATGTTTGGAAGTCAATGTTATTCCATTGTGACGTACATACCTGAAGCGTATAGCCTCTATAGGGTGTGCAGAATATTAAGTGAAAAGCTAGCACGCTGAGCGCATTACCACCTGCGATTGTTGACAGGGTGCGGCAGAAAAATGTACATGCCTGTTTGTAAAGTCGCGAAACTTTGGTAATAGTGTAGACAGGGAAATGTTCTAGGCACGATTAGACTAGTAATTGATGTCAGCTTATGTTCCCGAGATTCCGATTAAGCATTTTTCTTTGTAGCAGAGCGCCCACAACCTGAAGTTGCCTAACAATATGTGTCATTACAATTTGTTTTCGTCGGCAACTATTTCGATCGCATATATGCAAACGAAAATGCAACTCAAAATCAGGCAAATTCTACTGAACAAGGGCACATCACTCAGGAACACTATATTTCTTTACGAAATCATGACAATCAACTTAAAATCCCACTTGGCTTATATATTCGATGTTAGAGGACTGTGCTCGAAATGCTGTGAAATGCTGTGCTGTGACTGTGACTGTGCTCCAAATGGTCACCGTCTTGCGCCCATTTCGAGACACAGGTGAATGTCTTTATACACATGTAATCTTTAGACATTTGAGGTATTCTACCCCTCGCCGATAGCGAAAAACGGAGTGTGCCATGTTACTCAATGCCGCATCATAAAAAGGCGCATCCTACTTTGCAATGTGTTACAATGCCTGGATCTTCCTTCTAGTGAATTTATTTTCTAAGTGGATGAAAACGATAATTTGATGTTAACCTGTCGATTGTCTTTTGCTCTATTTCAGTGATTGCCGGTTAACAGTTGTTGGCATATAATGTGTCCAATAGACATTCATCTTTGCAGTGGTATTTAAATAAATTCTACTGCAACAACAAAAAGGAAAGCTAAGGTGATTTTTCCATGAATCACCATATACTACCGCATCACTTACCGAACAGCAAAAAATTGGCACCCACCCATATTTTAAGCATCTTTGAGTTGGTGGTGCTCCACTATCGTAGTTTGTGAAACATAAGCTGCCGTGTATTTCAATTATAATCGTGCATAGCACATCTCCCTATCGACACTATTACAAGAGTTACGCGACTTTAGAAACAGGAACATTTTTCTGCCTCTCCCTGTATGTAGAAGAAAGTGTATGCACATATTGTCGATGACGGAGTGTAGCATGCGGGGAATTGTATACAATGCGAAACATCCAACTAAAACATCGAATAAATACGAACATCGTGCGTGACCGGAGAGCTGTTGTGTACGGGAGATAGAGTGCAGCTGAACTGTGCGTACTGCTGCCGGTAGGAGGCGGACCAGGTGACGGTGCCTCTGAAGGGACACGACTTCACCGGGCTCGGATTCACCGTCCAGGGCGGCATGCGCGACGGCATCTTCGTCAACACCGTCTCCCAGCACGGTCCTGCGCTCGAGTCAGGACTTGTGCACCCAGGTAAGTTCTGGTACCACAATAAGAACGGTAGGCAGTTTAAGTACCTGCCGACCGACAGGGTATGTTTGCTAATGTTAGGTATTGTATTTATCTCTTACAGGAGTTTTCTCACCGCTCTCACCGTGTTAGAGCCGGTAAGTACTGTTAGTTGAGATCAGGGGCCAGTATATTGGTACAGCCGCAGCCAACATAAGTACAGCTTATATATAGGAATGTTGTGTAAAAATCTTCCCTCGACCTTCATCCCACTGAGATGTACGATAGCAAGAGTCAACACGAAACTGTTCGTTTGAACTTTGATCCTCAAAAATCTTCCTAATGGTGCTGGGAAAAGTAAAAACGCGTTTTTGTTCGAATTGAGGCTTTAAATATCATCTATGACATCTTTCGACGGATGGTGCGCCTGGACGTGTGGTACAATATCGGAAACACTAAGCTGCGGCATATTCGCCGCCGTCGTTCGCTGGGCCTGAGTGGGAGGCTATAAGCCGCTGAGACGGCGTGTTTTCTCACCGTTTTCGGCCATGAAATGGCTGCAGGTGGCCGGAGAGTGACGTCACGTGCGGCGCAGTGGATGACGTCACCACCGTGTGACCGGCTGCTCAGAAGACGGCACTGAGCTGGAGTGACGTGACTGTGCTGTGATTGGTGGTTCAGATGAAATGACATCACCCGAAAGCCATGGTCACTGGTCAGATCCGGTATGGCCTCAGCGGCGTGTGATCACTTCCGTTCCGCGGGCTTCGAAGGAAAATACTTTGACGATGCCGAAGTCTTCCAACACTCACAGATCGAGCATTCGGAAGCTAGAAAATAAAGTTTGAAATAGCATTCAGCAAAGATTACCTCGACTTTGAGCTGGAACAGGTTTACTGACAGAAGGCCAGTGAAGTGAAATACTGCTGCACTTTGTCATTAACGTTAGATATAATGAGCGATTTTTGTTCATTACTGAACAAAGTCTAGTGCCTGATTGATGATTGATTGGAAGCTAATGCAGGCAAAACTGCACCTATATTGTAACCGCTTTGGACGGAGTATATTGATGGTAACTAATCACCCAGCTCTGTACTGGGTTTGGACGAGCTTAAATATTGATCTTGTCTGAACACTATAAAACAAAAATTAAACGCAACAAGCCCAGGCGAAGATTGTTACTATTTTCACTTTTGTAATTATCAAAAATGTAAGTTTTGACTTAGCAGATCTGTCGTTAGAAGTTATTCATCAGAAGTTTTGTCGGCACACCCCTCACCTTAGTGATAATTTTCTGAACCTCTCGATTCCATCTAACCACCGAGATTCACGATTCCCGTCCCTCTCGCGAATGACCCGCCGTCTTCGCGTGCCTATTTCCAATTGTACCTTCACACCGAGGAAAGTCTTGTCAGATCTGCCGTCGCCGGTTATTCTCTTCCGGCGCGCTGTACTGATCGGCCTCTGTATAAGCTGGCTCAGGTGCGCCACGGTGACTCAGCAGCAGCGGCGGAGGCCCTCCATACCGCCGCCGCTGCCGTCCCGTCCTCGGTCTGATGACGTCATCTGACTAGGCTCACCTGGCCTTGGTCGGCAGCAGCAGCCACCGCGCGCTGCCCGGAACTTCCCGGTATGGAGAGAGTTGTTTCTCATGGGTAGAGGCGGGGCTGCATTTGTTCTGGTGAAATAACGAATCGGTAAGGATGTAACTAGGGGATCCATGTCAACCTGAAACCTTCCCTAGGCATTTGAGTCCATCATTGAGCTTGAATAAGTGCATAGCCGATGCTACAATACAGCTCTGGATGGTTTCACCAAAATTAACACACTCCTTCCGGTAAAGTCACGCTATCTGCGCAAGTGTTTCCGCCGTCTCTTGCTGCTGGCTGCGCCTATGCTGATCGAGTGAGGAACGGTTCAAGGTAGTTCAGTGGCGAACAGTTTGAACGCGGCGTCTGCGGCGGTACTGGAGCGTGTCGAGACGGAAGTGTAGCGTCTCGGCAACTGAACACCGAGACGGCGCGAACATTCCCTCAACACAGCAGAGCCAAACCTCAAAGCTGCCCCGACAACCTTCACACCTCAGTGCAGTTCCACACAGCCGCCACCGGCAACGGAAATGGCACGTCATATATCGACTGGCAGCGCAGAAAACTGGTTTCAAAGCGATAAAAAGAATGTGGCGATGCTAATTGGTTCGGTGTTTGTCCGCAAAGGGCAAGAACTGGAACACGGCCAGACGCCCAGTTTTCATGAATCGAAGATGGTTATGTGCTCAGCTAATCCACATCTAATCCTACAGCTAATCCTATTTAGCTAATTATCGTCGTTCTTTGAACACCGTATGTAACGCTAACAGCCTATTCGCTATTATATTGATTCGCTCGTTTTAAAACAATACTACAAATGCATTTACTTTCGCATAATGTTTGCTGCATTATATTGAAACGCAAACGTTTATGGCATAAATCAACTCGTCGTGAGCCTGGCTACATATTTTGGTCATATTTTATTGCAACATATTACCTTAGCAGCTTTAAAACTGTTATCCTTACAGCACAAAAATATGTTGTGAAAACGGCTAATGTGGAAATGAAAGTTTCGGTTTTCGCTAAAACATTGACATTATCCGAATGTGCTATCCATCATCTGCATTTAATATACTAACTAGTACCTACATTGCAAAGGTAACCAATTTACAAAGAACCAATCTCTGGCTCAGCAAAACAAGACGGTAACATACCGCATGTTTGAAGCCTAAGAGTAATAGATACCTTTTCCGTGGTAAATTTAACGTCAAAGCTAACTTATCTTCCAGCTTCAAGAGTTTGCAAGATGCAAAACGGCCTTGAACGTGGCATTAATGCCAACAAAAATTGCAGGCGCGTAGAAAGGGCCAGAGACTTAAGCGTTGTACCACGAGCGTATGCTGTGTCAATTACCAGGAATTCCGCTCAGCCGATTCCAGCACAATTGAATGTTGAATTGTTGGACGACTATTGTACGACGACTGTATGCTGGATGATAGGAGGTGAAGATGAACGTGACCAGCTGCGAAGTTGTGCTTGCGTGCGTGCGTGCGTGCATGCGTGCGTGCGTGCGTGCCTTTTTGTATCAGGTGGCAAAATCCAAGCTTCTGTTTTTAAACCCTTTTGTTATATAGCGCTTCACATATTGTATACTGCTAGGTTTACCACCGGTAGGAGAATGCTGAAAAACCATTTTCTATCGAGATCTGAAGACACTTAACATGGCTTCAGCTGTGCTCCGCCGGGAACATCACACCATCGAACGGCCTGTGATTCCACCGCTTACTTGGTGTTGGTCTTATCACCGTAAATATGTTGTGTTCCCTTCCAGAAGAACACGTGAAAGTCTTGGAGACCGAGTGAAGGATACCGATGCACTGCCCTATCATCATAAATCTTTTGCATTCCTTCTCAGGAGACCGAGTGAAGGTCTTCCGAAACAGAGTGAAGGTCTTCCGAAACGGAGTGAAGGTCTTCCGAAACGGAGTGAAAGAGACAAGTTTTTGTCTTATTATCATGCGTATTTGGTATTCCCCCCCCCCCCCAGGAGACCGAGTG
Organism: Balanus glandula; assembly: GCA_030265075.1. Taxonomy (NCBI): domain Eukaryota; kingdom Metazoa; phylum Arthropoda; class Thecostraca; order Balanomorpha; family Balanidae; genus Balanus; species Balanus glandula. The sequence continues at coordinate 11,697 of JARBER010163396.1, forward strand.
AAGGTTTCTGTGAACGAGTTAAGGAGAGCGAATCAAGGAGATAGAGTAAAGGAGACTAAGTGAAGCAGACCGACTGAAGCAGACCCAGTGTTTGTCTTATCTCGTTAATCCTTTCTGTTCCTTCTCATGAAACAAAGTGAAGACGGGGATGGTGGCAGGCAGTCCTCAGCATATCAGTCAGTGTCTGTTCCTCCTCAGGTATCCCCTCTTCAGCCGACTGATGCTCCTCCCTCCCCCTCAAGTGACCAATGTTCCTCCCTCCTCAGGTGACCGGGTGACGGCTGTGACGGTTTCGTTCAGTCACATCACCCTGGAGGACGCCATGGCGATCCTGAGTCAGTCCTCGCCGTACAATGTGCAGCTGCACCTGCAGAAGATGGCGTCAGGTGGAAGTCACAAGAAGGTGCCTACGCCGACGGGCACCGGAGACCGCCGCCAACACAGCTCTACCGATTCCATGGAGGTGCGCCACACAGCAAGTTAGAACCAAATCGACAGTCTAGCAGATATCCTGCTTGTGAATTTATAACTAGTTGGAATCATTAACTCAAGAGTTGATTTTTTTAGGTATAGGTACCTAATCCACAGTTTTTTCATAGCTTAGGTCCGGTATCAGGTAAACCATGAGCCAGCGAAAAGCGAAAGTCCGATGTAAAATGCGGTCCGATCAAGTTTCATCGTTTACAACGAATCATTCAATTTCAGGGAAAGTCGCACCGTACCGGCCGACACGATAAATCACCCGCGACAGGCAGTCCCAGCAGCAGAAGCAGCTCGAACCAGCAGGAACGGAAAACCGCAGTGGAAACCAAGGTCTCTGAAAACGAGCCTCGCAAAGAAACTGCCCAGCACGTGCAGCGCGACCTTTCGGCGAACCTCACAGATTCCGTCTCCGGCGACTTCCGGGAGAGGGCAGTGGATGTCCCGGAACATATGGACAGCTCACACTCAAAACAAGAGGTAAGTTAAGTACCAAAGTACCTACGTAACTGCAACGCAACTGCAACTTTTTTAGGATGCGATGCACTGCAATTTTATCTAGTTATGTATTGCACGTGCTCATATTTATATAGATGCTGGTTGCTGCCTTTTATACTTTTGCCTTTGTATTATCTTAATGTCGTTTTTTTGCACTTTTTGCTCCTTTTGCACTTTTTGCATTTTTTGCACTTTTAGCACTTTTGTGTACTTCTTGCACTTTTAGTACGTTATATTTTACATGACTTCGCCTGTAATTGGGGCTACCCATCGGTGATATTATAAATAAATACAAATACAAAACGCTACTCGGAGGCCTCAAGAGTGATCAGAAATAAAGAACACGCATTTTTTTCTGCTTAAAAAAATATACTATATGTTTGCTTTAGGGAACATAAAACTGGGATTTCCTCGCTTCTTTCCTTTTGTATTATTCAGAAACCTTTTAAGAACGTCTGTCCGTTGGTTTCAGGCGAACGCAACTTCCTGCTCATCGAGCGCAGCGCGGGCCCGTCACCTCGGTGTCCAGGTGCTACCGCCTCTGTCCCTCGCCAGAGGAACTTCAGCTGGAACCGAAGGACCTGGAGGCACTGGCTCCGAGCCGCGGGAAGGGCCCCGAAGTCTGGCCCTTGGCGTACCGTCCCTTCGTCTGGCCACTCGCGACCCGGCCGACGCCAGTCACGGCGTCGAGACGTGCCTCACCAAGCTGGCCAACGACCAGCCGTGCAGCGTAGACCTGGACGATGAGACTGGCGAGCCAAGCACGCCGGGGGCAGAGGAGGCGGACCACAGGCGCGTCCGCATGGGCACGTCCAGCTTCAACAAGCAAGAGCGGCTCGAGCGGAGGGAAATCAATGACAGCCAGCCAGACTATCCCGAGCCGGCCAAACGTCAGAGCGGTGCTGGTGATGACACTGCTATGGCGGCGACGGAGGCTGAGAAGAAGGCTCAGGACGACTCCAAGGAGCCAGACAGCTGCGAGGTGGAGAGGAGCGGGAGTCCTGAGAAAGAGCAGGGGCTGCGTGCATCACGCCATGCATCATCGTCGGATAAGGAAACAAGGGAGACAGAAGCAGACGACGAAGTTGAGTTTAAGAAGCTTAGCAACGAATTTAAAACATTAATCCAAGAAGGGAAAACACAGTCTGCTGACCTGAAGACGGGAGACGACCTCGATCGCACCACTGCGGTAAAGGAGCGTCAGAGGAGTCGCAGCACCAGCACCAGCTCCAGTTCAAGTTCCGATCTTTCCAGTCCCGTCCAGGAGCGACCGAAGCAGATGTCGTTTGATATTCCGGACGAGATGAGACTGGCGGCGGGAGCAGCGCAGGACCGGAGGAGTCGCGTGGACCGGCCAGCTCGTGGCTCCATGTTCAGCAGCACAGAAGTGCTGGTCGACAGCTATACGACTCCAACAGAGGAGCACGCATCCGCAGTCGTCATAAATCTGCCGACTGACGAAGAGGAGACGTCCAGCGGTGAGCGCACACCTCCTGTCGCTCTGCCCAGAACGGTGACCCCTGACACGCATCTATCGGGAACTGGGGAAAAGGAATCAGACAGCGAGAAGGAGGATGATTCAGACAGCCAGGAGGAGGATCTCAAAGCAGAAGTGAAAGATGGTAAGTCGAGCAGCTCCTCCGGGGAAGAGGAAGGTAAGATCGACACACCAGTGGAAGAGGAAGAACTGCAGAAGACGGTGCGATCGAATAACGCCTATCAGGAAGATACGCCGTCGTCCAAGGTGACAATCGACAAGCTGGAGGCGTTCAAAGAAGTTTTGTCCTTGACACCATCAAAATCTCCACCAGAGAAACGAGCAAAGGAGAACGTAGAGGTTGACGTTGTCGGCGAGACGGTGGAAAAGAACCACGTCGACAGATGTCCGTGTGAAGGTCCAACACAGGTTGGTACAGCTCCGAGAATCACCGGCGACGTCACGGGCCTTGTCGAGGTCGGCGAGAAGAAGTCCGCCCAGACCGCACCTGTCATCGTCGGGGTCACTGAGAACCAGCAGCGGGTCGCTCCTGCAGCCTCGGCAGCCGTCAGCCGTGCCCGCTCCGAGGCGGCGGCGCTGCCGGACGCGGTGCGGGCCGCGCGGACCGTGCGACGCCGAGACAGCGGCGGACAGGCGGCCGAGCCGGCCTCGCGCGACGCCGCCTCCACCAGCGGCCGCCTGTGCTCCTCCACCGGTGACCTGACGCGCTCCGAGCCCGGCCGCGCCGACTCGCCGCTCGGCCGCACCGTGTCCATGCAGATCGGCGGCGGCGACGCGGCGGATGGCGAGTCGCGCGTCTCGGCGGCGGCCTGCGCCCGAGATGAGCTCGACCTGAGTCGTGTCGGCCAGCAGGAGGGGTACGGGGAAACCCAGTCGCGCCACATGATGTCTACGGCCTCGTCTAATGAGTCGCTGGATACAGAGTCGATTCAGGAGGAGCCAGAGGAGGCTGCAGATGTGCCACAGCCTGGGATGAGCAATGGCACCAACGACCAGGCTCCAGAAGAGGACGAAGAGACGACAGCGCCAGCTGCCGTTCCGATCGTGCTGCCCTCTTTGCAAGAAGCAGCTGCGGAGGTTACCGTCAATGGAATCGGTGGCGGGGAAGAGAAGCGGACCGGGCGCGGTTCAGGAGTGATTGAGGGTGTGAGGGTTGTACCACCTGCTCTGCCGCGTATTGTGCGGTCAGAGTTGAAGCGAAACTCTGAGTCAGACAGCTCCGATGGGCGGGAAGAGCCAAGCATCAGAAGCTCGCCAGCTGCACTCGTGTCCGCTGCCGACGGCGCGATCACAGCGCCACCTGTGGTGACAGTGGCAGCGCTGACTGAGGTCGAGCTGTCACTGGAGGCAACCACGTCTCCCTCCAGCGCAGATAATTCAAACACCAGCCCTTCACCTATCACGGCTCCATCCGTAACGATATCTGACGCGGCTCCGTTGGAGACGGAATCAGCCAGCGAGGAGACACCGGTGGCTCGCTCCCGCCGAGGTCCGCCTCCGACTCCTCCACCTCGGTCCCCCGCCAGCCGACAGGCGGCGCCACCTGCACCTCCGAGGGAACCGGACCAGTTCGAAATCAGCGCGCTGGAGCTGGACTCAGTGCTGATTTCTCACGAGGATTTTCTGCGTCAGGAGGCCGAGCGGCGTGCTCACGTCTGCCGCCTGGCGGCGAATTTCAGAACCAGCCGAGAGCCGAGTCCGGCGCCCGAGTAGTGCGTCCGTGAAGCGAGCGAGCAGTGAGAGAGACCAACGAGCACTCAGCGGTGATGATGAGCACTCAGCAGTGGTGATGACATTGTCAATGACAAGTGGCAGTAACAGTGGTGAAACTGATGTGCAGCGGACCAATAATGTCGGGTGATACGATGTCCATGTGACCTTTGATGTGATCATCTGTCACGTATTTGCAGCCTGGTGGACCGCCAGGTTGTCAGGCCATTCTAGTGAAGCTTCGTTCACGTCTACCACCAGTAGTGGTAAACGTGAGCTAGGCTACACTAGTTAGAATAGCCTTTAAGCACCAAACCGTCCGAGTGTGCCCAGTGCTACCTTTATGGGTATCAAGATCGTCACTGTGGGGTAGCATGGACATTTATTGGAGCTGCCTTAACTCCAGGTGTGAGAGTCACCAGTGATGTCCTCTGCTGAACTCAGAAACTGACTCCAGTGTGTCCAACGCCTGCACGAGGAAGCTGGCCATAGTTAGAGTGAGGTGAAATGTGAAATGCTATTTCACAGTGCTGATGATGAGAGTGTAGGTACACACAGAACCGCTCGAGTGACCCGCGGGAGTAGAGACGATAACTGAACTCATCGCTACTGAGTAGCATGGTTGCCGTCTTCTGGTGGATTCATTGTGACGTGTCTTGACGTAACGGTACTGAACAGAGCTCTGGAGACGAAACTGTAGCGTTGGCTGAGTTTGCTCATGTGCGTCTAGTTTCTGGTGATAACATTCCGTCATTCCAACGTTTTAACTACTCTGGCAAAGCCAATGTAGAAATGCTGCAGTGCTAGGGTTAGTTTTGTGTATGGATAGT
>JARBER010163418.1:0-10088 GCA_030265075.1 Balanus glandula
TCATAGCAGTCGAGATGCCGTCACTATCTGTGAGAGACTTTTGTAACGAGCCTAAGCTTCCAGTGGCAATAAACTAAATTAAAACCAGCTCCACCACACCATCCGGTGCGTATCTTCCAGCAAAATCCCTCCTGTAAAATCTCCACGGCAGAGCGTCCTCAGTCCTCACCTCTCTGCGGAAATTCCAGCGGCCTCGGCGGGTGGTTTTTCGCCGGAGCTCTTCTCTGCCGGCGTCCCTCTTGAGTGGAGAGTCTTCTGCTGCACGGAGGCGGTCTCGGCGCGTGCTGGACGGCTGTGCGGCCGACTTGTTAGCCCCGGTCGAACGGAACACTCGTTAGACTCGGCCTGCTCTCAGACACGTAGGCTCAGCCTCTCTCAGACACGTCCGCGGTGACTGCGGAGGATGTGAGCCCGCACCACCTCCGGCTTCAGTTCTACGTCCGCTGGGCCCGGAGGGATTGGAGGAGTGCTTGAGGAAAATTGTGGGATGGGTTGATGAAGAGGTGAATGATTTCTAGAACACAGGCGAAGGCTTTACAATAACGTTGATTTTGTATTTTAGTACAAACTAGCTATCAGATATAGCACGTAAAATACCTGACATATATCATTTTCTGGAGCATGTTGATTTTGTGGAGTGTCTTATAATAAACCTTGTTATTTAACTACATTGTATGTAGTAAGGTACCGAACCGAACCGTTCCATAAAAACTAAAATACACTGATATTAACCCACCGAACCGTTTTATATAAATTAAAACACACTGATGCTAGTTATGCCGGTCATTAATCTAAAATCGGTTACAAACATTTTCAGTTTGATGTCACATCCTCCCCACTCGTCCGGTCTGTGCCATCTCACGGCGACCTAATGCCACCACTGACTGTCCGCAGCATGCCACTGGTGATGGGGGTGGTGTTCGGCACCATCATCACCGTCGTGCTCGTCATCACGGCTATCTGCATCTTCTGGAAGTCATGCCGATCCTACAAGAAACGGAGGACGGATGGAGGTAACTGGTCACCCGGGTGAAATTCCAGACCTCTTCTAAAGTTACGGCTGTGGTCATATCAAGTCGCTTATCTAATATGAATGAAATGAAAGTTATAACTATAAAACGAAATGGTGGCTACGTGCAACAGGCGTTCGCGAGTGCGGCGGAGTCATAACCACGACCTTCGCTCCGCAGGGCCCATGTACCGCATGCACTCCTCCTCGACGGGCAGCGGCGTGGCCAACATGTACAGCTACTCGACGGGCTCGCTGGGGCGGCACGACGGCCGCGGAGGGGTGCTTCAAGACGACGAGGACGTGCTGCAGGATGTGGACGAGGTGGCTGTGACGCGACCCTGCCGGCTCAGCACCATCAACACCGTGCCGCGCAGCTTCACCTCAGACCGCTGCAACAGAGGTCAGTCCAGCCAGAGGTCAGTCCAGGGAGAGGTCAGTCCAACGAGAGGTCAGTCCAGCAAGTCGACATCGCAAGCTGCTGGTACTGGCAAACGTCGTTGTTCATAAAAACACATATTGTACTGTCGCACATGTATACAACTTTCCAGACTGGGTGTGCAATTTGCATTGCAAAAATATTTATTCGGGACCGTATCGCAAACTCACGGCTTGTCTTGTAAAATTCGATAACTGTTCAGGAGGACAATGCTATCTATTACGCGTGACAGTCCTGAATCTCATCTAAATAATAATCGTCTAGCAGTGTCAAGGGTAGTGGGATAGTCTATAGTCAATGGTGCTGTTGATATCACGTCAAACGGATGCAAGTGATGCACCATGTTTCCTTTGACACACCAGCGATGACACATGTCTCATTCCCGCAGTATCGTTTGCCGACTCTATCGGTAACAGCTCCGTGTCGACCACGACCGACAACGAGCGTCAGATGTTTATCGAGCAGTCCGGCGCGCCGCCGCCCTACAAGCACAGCAGCGACTACCTCCAGCCCGAGCAGCAGCGCACCATGACCTTCCCGCGCTCCTTCTCAGCCAGCCAGCCTCGCGAGCTCGACGTGGGCCACTACCAGGTGCCGCGCTCGCCCAACGACGACACCCTCTACCGCTCCACCAAGTTCTGAGCGTCACCGCTGACGGGCGTGCGCCGGGCGCCGGCGGGCGCCGGCGAGCGGCATCGGACGGCGCGTGCTCTTGGCCGCCGCGCGAGGGACCAGATGTGGCCGCGCGGGACGCAGTGTGCGCATGCGCGAGGTGAGCGAGGGCTGTGCGGCGGCGGCGCCGGTGTCGGGAGTGGAGTGGAGTGGAGTGGAGTGGAGCGGAGCGGCGCGGCGCGCGGGCACGGGCGGCGACGGCCAGACGTGCACTGCGGCGACTCGGCTGTGATCGACGGGATGAAGTGGCGCCGGCGGACTGGGAACGTTGCTGTGTGAGTGTCACAGCGTCGGCCGACCAGCACCGGCTCGGAGATGGCCGTGCAAAGAGGACTCGGAGACGACCACGAAGGTGAGTGAACGTTCATCGGCTTCAATATCTTCGTTTATCAGCGAATTGCGGTAATTATCTTTTTAAAAGATGGAAAATAAGTGCAAAGTAGAAGGTAACAAATATTGTGATTTGGCGGCAGAACGATGTGGAAATATTTTTAGATTGTTGTCCGAATTATCATCGTAAGCCCGATTGGCCTGTTTTTTTATTATTATTATTTTGCAATGTAAAACCCTTACTAAATGTGTTTTTTGAATTTACTTTAAAGGCATGATCAGAAGTAAAAATAAAACGGCTTGAGCGAAATTTGATATTTCTTGTTACGCGTTGGTAATACAAGATGTAAATGTTAAAGATGTAACATGCATCTAAAATGAAGCGTCGTAGGCGAAACTCATTTGTCTCATAGTTTCCGTAAAAATAGCGCCATTCTCAATCATATGACAACAATGGTGTTCATGGAGCAAAATCATTCTGAAATGCTGAACTACAAGTAAAAACAGCATTGAAGTAGTCGGAAAATGTTTCACCAACTTACTCCGTATCGCCTTTGGCATGCATAACCGATTCCAAGCAATCCCTTTCCAACTAAAAATTATCGCACATTCACCTCGTTTTTGCACTCGGAGTGCACGCCTGAGAGGACTTGACGCTGTTCCACGGGCGAGCGACATGTCGAGACGGTGCACGTCTGGATCGCAGCTCGCCTCCCCTGGGAGACCGGACTGCCAGGCGGAGGATAACGTCTGGCTGCACCACCGTCCACCGCCGCTGCTGCAGCTCTCAGTTCAGTCACAGAAACAGCGCGTGGCGCCGCCTCTAACGGGCTGCCACCCTCCGGAAGGTGTTGACACGATGACAGGAACGGTGATGATGTATGGAGATCATGTTGTCGTGTCGACATGAGTTAAGCTAGAAATTAGTAGTTACACTGTCAAGGAATCGGACAATTTGTGATATCCGTCCTGTACTGTCTTGTCAATCGTATGTGGAAACAATTACACTGGCGGGACATGCATCTATTTCTATATCGATATATTTATATAATCCTGCTTGAATATAAATCATTTCAGAAATAACTTGTTCTATCCAAAAATAGCTTCATAAGATCATAGTGGCCAGTTGGATATCTTTCTGTGCAGCATATAACAATAACTTTGTTTGGATTAAGCCAGTCATTGTGGGTGCCTTGTAAAGGTATATTTTCTTCAATTGTATTGTATTGTATTGTATCGCATACATCATCGGTTCTCTCCACAATTATTTGGGAAATTTATATACCCTCATCACATGGAACTGAAAGGTGGGTGTAGAACATATCTGACTATATACATTTAACTGTTCATAGAAGCTGTCACGGCACTGCAGACTTATACTCAGAACGTTCTATCTAAACAATTATATATACACAGGAATTGAGCTCTACGCGTTCTTTGATAAACAATTTATTAAAATCGTGGAAGAAATCGACAACTGTCGCTGTGTCAGCTCTTTTCTTATATCGCACATTCCAATACAAACTTATATCTAATGCAATCAAGATCATGTTACTTGAGATCAATTCGGCGCCAAGGTATTCTCTGCTGTCAGTGGCCGATTAGTGCCAGCGATTCTTTGCAGAGACACATCTAGGCTGTGACTGGGGCGCCTTCCAGTGGCAAATTAATGATCGTGACTTGATGAATGACCGCCAGATTTGCAATGCCAAAGTGTCGGGATTAATGTGAAAAACGTCTTACCCGCTTACTCGGTTAAACGGAGCTCGTGCATATGATTAATGGGTCCGTGATGCTATCTTAAGTAGCAAAGCAAACTGAAGCATGCTTGACTGGTAGAGTAGTGATCATCTGCCGTGATTTAAACGATGAGATCTCATTTTGGACAGAAGTGGATATCTGCTGTACAAACGATACTCCTGGAGCCGGCTCAATCGCCTCAACAAATAGTCATTCACTCACTTCATGCTTTATAAGCACCACATTTTTGTCATTTGTGATGCATAACAATCAAATACGTAAGGTTACATCAGGTACAATTTCATATGTATTCTGTAAATAGTTGAATATTGGTGTTGAGGCAATCCTTTGAGACTATACAGCCGTTTCTCGGACTTTTAAAAACCTTGCTTGTACTTTAATGTACATTCGTATGGGATCCGCTCTGCTGAGATATTATCTATCTAGCGATGGCTTTCGATGCCAGGTGCTATTATGAAATAGAAAAAGTGGCTCCCAGTTATGGCAACAGACTTCTAATGCAACTCGGTGTTTGGGCAGAACCTTCATTGACGAAAGCTGGCGATTTCCAATCGGTGGGTATGGAATCTGACATGGTAACAGTGACCTAAAAGCGTTTTGTGATCATCGCTAAACAGAGCCTAAACGCGATGCGCATTCAAATGACGATTCGCTTATACTTTCGGCTACCCTCACTCTCCTCTGGGGCATTTGACCCTTTGCTGACCTCCGAAGACTGGTCACAACCCAGCGACCCCTTCACCTGGCGTACAGCTCCTTGTGACTAGTTACGTCAGCGTTCGGTCGCATTACTGCGCCGTTTTTGCCGCTGCGGTCGGCGCGGCGGGTGGCGCACCCGTCACCGCGCCGTCAGCCGGTGACGTGCCGTCACGCCGCAGGTATAAATATTACCCCATATCGCTTACCCTGTTTGGAGGCGCCCCCGGTGCAATTACCGGCGTCTGGGAAGGGGAACGCAGATGGGGGACGGAGATAGCACGCGGTGCGCCGCCGCCCCGGCAGGCCGCCTCGGGCGGAGTTCTGCCGGGTTTCTCCGACCCCGCGGGCAGGCGTGAGTCGTGTGCCGACGAGAGGGTTCGACGCGTCTGAGATGTCACGTGTCAGCTCTCGCTGATCCCGTCCTGACCTGGCCCGGTCTCCGCGGCCGGAGGACGTCCGTTCGACATCGCCCGTGATCGACGACACAAAAACCACTGACCGCGGACGAGCGCGGGTGGAATGCCAATCGCTGCCGGCTGGATACGGTGAGCCGGACCCACAGCTTAAAGCCGGCTGGAATCGGCTGCGTCCGCGCTGAACCTAAACCCGACCGTCGCCGCAGCCGCTCGACGAATACCGAGCGGATGCGACAATACGGCGCGGCGACGGGCCGTCCGCGCTCCGTCGCCGGCTCTGCGACGAACAAACGGCGCAGGCCGCCCGGGTGGCCGATCGGCTGTCAGCGGCTGCCGAATCGCGGCCGCACTGACCCGAGATTCCTCCTGCTCTCTGTCTCCTCGTCCTCTGCCTGCTCTTCCAGTCTCCTCTATCCTCCGCAGAGAGGTGTGGGATGTGGGTTCTAACGAAGCCTGAGAGTGCCGAGCGGCGCCACTAGCTTGTTAGCCTGCGCCGCACGGAATGTGTGCGCTGCGGTACAGTCTATCCTAAATTAGTCAGGCGGCGCGCGGACTACCTGGCACCTAATACGGAAAGCATCGCGTAACGTAAATGTTGACTGGCTTGCCCGTTGGTCTCTTATTTCAATGAAAAGTGATTAGAAACACTCATAGCCTTAGTGCATGTATGCCTGTGCGTCTTACGCTTCGCTAAACCACCAAGATAAGTATTGAAATTATAAGGACACGCTGAGGAATTTATATAGTCAAAGGCATAACTTCATGGTAGGTGAACGAAGGTGAACTTCATGAAGGTGAAGCTAGGTGAATCTGCCTGAAGCTTTCGCCGTACCAAAGATACAGTGAAGCTATTTTCCCGTCCATTGCATCGTCAAGACGGATAGGAGTTCACTGGCACTTACTGTACAACTTAGTAATGAAAGTGGTCTGAATTCGCTGCCACCACCGTGCTACTTGCTAAGTTTAGAAAACTCATCTCCTGCTTGGTTCTGAAGCGTTTCGGATAAGTTTACTTGAACTTATCCACCTTTCCGTAGCGACTTGACCGTCTATCCTAATTTCTCACGACCTGGATCATTGGTGTTCTCTGTTACGTTGTTAACATCTTGCATTTCCGTGCTGCTGTAACAGTGTTCACCGTGGCAGTGACGTTGCTACAGCAGGACGAATATTCAAAACGCTTGCATGACAGCTATCTGTTTACTTAATCGTTTACATCAGACTCATCTTCCATGAAATCAAATAACGCAGCATATGACTCTACTTACCGGTTCCTGCTAAAACTCAGAGCTCGTTAAACGATGATCCAGCACCACCCATTATCCATTCCATGTGACCACCGTGTCACCATTCCACTGTAACCGCTGTGTCACAACTCAGTGACACAGCGGGGCACGTCCGCCAGCCGCCGCCGCGCCGCCCTCTCCCCGACACTCCCGCGTTACACAGGAACGGCTTTACGAGGCAGTTGGCCGTTCTCGGTGGGTCTGATGCAGGTCTGCGGCCGCCGGTCCGCGCCGTCTTCCGGCGCCGTGGTGCCGTGTGCAGGTCGGGGCGGACGTGGCGCAGCGGCGGCGAACGTGGCGCAGCGGCGGCGAACGTGGCGCGGCGGCGGCGGACGTGGCGCACGTCACCACGAACCAATAAACAGCGTGGACACCGGAGCCGCCGCGCGCGGGACGGTCTCGCCACAGAGGGGTGGTGACGGGTCGCGTCGGGCACGTCAGCGGCGTTCCCAGCACGGCGCCGGCCCGCCCCAGCTGGGGTCGGCCGGGCTACGGCGGAACTGTTATGAGAAATTAGTGTGTTGGTGGGAGATGTTGGGAAGCCATACAGGCTTGGATTATTACAATGGGGAGACCAGTCTGCATTAACCATCTGTGGTGCCGTGAAACAATTGTATTGGACATTGATCACCAATGTTGTGTTATGCGACTGGTCAAGACGGTCAACTTCCTGTATGCTTTAGCGATCAGCGGTTCCGGATCCGACACTTCGCCGCTGAGCCACAGGAAATAGCCCGAGCCCTGTTCCGCTTTGCTTCTCGTGTTGCGGCGGCCGCCAAAAGGGCCGGCGACACGGCCGCGTCTGGTTACATCTTGTTCGGATTAATGGGCCGCGCTGTCAGGCAGGTCGGCGGCGAGGGGGACGTTTTTACCCGTCACTTCGGGTTTCACCTGGCGCAGGTCGACAGTTGTTGTTAAAAACGGCACTCAGTCTGAACAGGGCGGGTGAGGGGAGCGCGACCTGTGACGTCAGACAGCTGGCGCGCACTGACGGACACATGGACAGGCGGCCGACAGAGAAACTGGGGTGGCAGGACCGATTTAGCCGCGCAACACCGCCCGGTCGGCCTCGCTGAAGTCGAACAGGAGTCGTGATAGCTGAGATACGCTGCGGAAGATGGGTCAGCTGGGTCAGGAAGATTTTGCCGCAAGCCCCAAGATTTTGCAATAGCTTAGGTATGTTCAATTAGGTTATGGTAAAAACATAATTAATCTGGCTGTTTTACATTCACGCGAGGTCATTTTCCGGTAATCTGACGATGCATGGTGATCCTGTTCCATTGTTGTTACGTGATGTCAACTTTGTGTATGATGGGTAGGTATAAAAGCCATGACATATTCTCAAAATCCTTTACGGCTCACTGTTTCTTTTGAAATAGTTATCACTGCCGTGCATTGCTATGTTTAGCAGTGACTGACCTCGATCGCGCGACAGGAACCAGACAGCCCATCTTCTGCGCGGCGAGACGTGCATCCCTGTCCTTCCCGTGTCGCCAGTACCGTGAAGTGACGTTTTGTAAATGACGGCCATAAGGGGCACCGCTGGCGACGAGAGGCTAATAGAGCAAAAAACGGCGGCGGCGGCGGCGGCGGCCTGCGCGGTTGAGTACATGGCCGTTAGGACAGACAACTAATTAACAGTGCGCCGCATGGTCGCCTGTTGCTGTTCTGCTGGCTGTTTGTTTGCTCGGTAAACAAAAAGGGAGAGCAAGGGGGGAAATCCTGCTAATATTTTGCGTTACATGTGGACAGAAAGCATCCACGCCAAGGAAGCATATCCATGAAATATAAGCATTAATGTCGAGGAAACATAGAATTTATAGTAGCTATAATCGAATTGCTTCTATGCAGATAAGTGAACAGAAATTGTCAAATCTGGTGCATCCTGTTATTTCTATTTATTTGGGATAACTCTTATTATGTCAATTAAACTGCATGATTTGCGGTAGAGATACCACCGCCGACGACATGTGCCCGACAGAAACTAAGCGTGTTGGAGTGGAAAGGAATATGGCGGTAAGGCGCTAGGGCTTTTACCTATTTCTGTGAAACAATGAAATCTAGAACAGGCGGTAACGCGCATAAGCTCTTAACATTTATTTCTGAACTAAATAGATTCAGATGGGTGATTGTCCAATATCTCCGATATGGTTGATCCTATTTGCGATATGCGATTCTATAGAAGTTCCTATTTGTTTTGCATTCGAAATGAACCTAATATCCGGCTACGCACCCCTCTTCAATTTCAGCGTATCTACTTTTCGTTTTCCAAACACGTTTATCGTAGTGTTTATCTTAACCAACCCTCTGCTATCGTGTCAATCAAATTCGGCAGTGGGGATTCGTCTCGCATTGAGAATCAGCTCGAGCTGTTGGAGACTACTACGCGTTTCAGTCGTTGTTCTACGCTGGTTTATGTTACATTTATTCCTTATATTGAGATTGACAGATATATAACTTTCACTCACTGTCTTGCTTTATTGGCAGTGCATTGCAGCCTGTAGGACGGTACCGACAATGTTCAGATACGCTTCTAAAATATTGCGATTCACCCACAACCACCATCGCACGGCATATATGAGGCCGAGCTTTCACTGATACCCACTGTAACTGTGCGCTGGCAATATTGGCCAATACATCAGCGCTTCAGCACCGCAGCCAATCACCTGTCACGTGACTGGCCGCGTTCAGCACATCACCTGTCACGTGACTGACTCAGCGCAGTGTTCCGCCTGTCACGTGACTGACAGTGCTCGATCGAGCCGGGGTCGGCATAACGAGCGAGAGAGCGAGAGAGCGAGAGAGCGAGAGAGCGAGAGAGCGAGAGAGCAAGAGAGCGAGAGAGCAAGAGAACGAGAGAACGAGAGAACGAGAGCCAGCGAGCCAGCGAGCCAGAGAAGGAGAGCGAGAGAACGAGAGCCAGCGAGCCAGCGAGCCAGAGAGGGAGAGCGAGCCGTCTTGTTTACAGAGGCATGACGGATCGCCGTCGGGTTTTGTCGCGTGGGTGTCCTGTATCGGGACGATCGCGGACCACCCTCTCATCAGTCAGCATTCCGAGCAGCTCAGCGGCGCGGCTGCGGCACTCGGCGCCCGGCCGGGTGAGTGCCGAGGCCGAGTGTCAGGGCCGAGTGCCGGGGCCGAGTGCCGAGTGCCGGGTGCAGAGTGCCGGGACCAAGTGCCGGGTGCAGAGAGCCGAGTGCCAGCCGCAGAGCCTTCATCGGGTTCAAGCTTGCCTTCCACTTTGTAATTATCCGAGCTGTCTTTTTGCGGAAGGGATGAGTAATGTTGCTGAGTCGGAGGTCAGTCCTGTCAGAAATATGATTTGGTAATTAGTAATTGGTTTTGCACTGGTCGGTAGTTTATCTTCTTTTGGTGATCAGTATCTGTGTTTACATGTTGCTTATGTGTCAATCTTTATGTTTTATCTTTCCATATGGATGTCGAATGTCAATGTTAGGGCTCTCTCCGCTGTATGT
>JARBER010163428.1:0-10087 GCA_030265075.1 Balanus glandula
TTGACCTCAAAAAGTTTGTCAAAGAAGGCTAATACTATTTGTGGCAGGTACCGAAAGTTTGAAGGCTCTGCGTTGAGTGGTTCGTCTGCCATCGTCAAAAAACCAAAGTGTTGTTGACGATGACCTTGTGACTCGCGGGTTAAGCATTACAAGATGTTTTTTCCCGATTTTAGCCCGATCGATGTTCAACTTCTACATCTTTACGTTGTGATGACTTTTGGGTCATTAATTTGGCATCAGAGGTCACCAAAGGCCACAAGACCTTAAAACTGGATGTCAGCGGCTTTCTCTTCTCACAAACAACACGCTCTTTTTTAGTCGCAGCAACGCATTCAGTAGCGCAAGGAACCGGGGCTGCATCAACGCCTGCCCGTATTCGTAGTGAATATTCCCTACCCGAGTGACGGATGTTCTATATTCAGGTGGCCAAGAGGCGTTATATCAGCATTGAAATGTCAGACAAATTGGTTGACCTGATATTTCAGTCATGACCTTAACGTTTCAACTATGCATGAATGAGACAAATAAATGCACATGGCGAGAAGATGAGAATGTTTTCAATAAGTTAAAAGCTCATCCCTTTTACATTATTGGTCCAGCATTTGCTTTATGGATGATAGGTACGAACTGTTAAAACGTGAAATGTTCAATGCAATGCTACCCACATTCGTGCGCACTGCGCAATACGCATGGGATAATTATTATTAAAGGGACAATTCCATCTTTATTGAAGTTGTCAAATGTGTGTCGAATGTATGTCAAAATGTGAAATGAGTGTTGCTGATAACGATCATCACATTTTTTTCTTTAAAAAATAACTCAAGCTCTTACAAATTGAAGTTATGTTATCTGGTCTGGTGACGTCATTACAAAGCAAAACCGAGGAAATTTAGGTAGCTATGTCGTCACCAGACCAGATACTATAACTTTGATTTGTAATAAGTTTTATCGATTTTTTAGAAAAATGAATGTGATATTCTTGATCAGCAGCATTTACTTTATTTTAACATACATTCGAAATACATTTGACAACTTTCATAAAGGCGGGAATGTACCTACCCTTATCATAAGTCATTGCTAAGACTATGCCTAGACTAATTATGGATACTAGCTGATATATTGTTTGAAGCTACATCAACTAAATATTCTTAGTATTCTATTAACGAAGCTGATTTGGGGAAAAATGACTGAAACTTAAACCATAAATATGCATGCTTTAGCTGTGCACGCGGTACATACATTATACATGTGGATTGGAACCTCCCGCTCCTCTCAGTTCGTTCGGCAGGGTATGGGGGAAGGGGGGGGGGGGGCTCATCCGACTTCCGTCGTGGCAGCTTAAGGTCAACAGTGTCTGCCGCGCTCGCGTTCATTTGTTTTCGCTGGCAGGTTATGAGCGGCTATTTCCAGCTGGCCGGGCGAGCTTCACGCCGGCCCTGCCGTTTACAGCCGGCGGTCAGGAGAAGCCTGATGGCGCCAGCTCCTGTCGAACGGAGCTTCACCTGTGGAACGGGGGGTGGTCAGGAAAGGGGGTGCGGGGCTGGTGGGAAGGTGTTAAACTTTGGTCACGACGCGGCACGACGTGGGCTGTTTGTCTAGAGACTGACACCGTGATGACGGAATCTTTCTAAGGAAACAAGGAGCGTGATACATTTGTTGTCAGCTCAGGAGCAGCGGAGGCTCCTGCCCAGCATTTTGTAAACATGCTGTTATTGGCAAAATAGTGTGTTTGTGATGTATGTAATTCGTATTTATGGTGAGATGAATTCACACCACACGATTCGAAAGTTATGGAAATATTTGATAAGAGGAAATTTACGTTGATGGGTTAAGAATACCGGTCAGGATGTGACGTAGAATTAGGATAACAACTGCACTGAGCGGACATGCAAACTCGGCGTAAGACATCATCATCGCCAAACCTACATGCGCTCATTTCATGTATTTGTGTCTCTAATGTCAAGTGTCAAACATTTGCCAGTTTGTCTTTTATAATTACTTTAAAGATTAGTTAGAGATTCCTCATATTTGAAGCTCTCTGCTACCCGGGAGACTATTTATGATAGCGCCATTTTCTTAATCAAAAGGTCAAAATCCGCACCCAATTTCACGGAGGGAATCTTTTTCCCTCTCACCTGACAAATAGGTGTAAGCCGACAGGTCATCGTTCCCCGGAGACATGAGAGCGCTTCTGCTGTCCCGACGAACCTTTCTCTCATTCATGACCTTCACAGCTCAACCTGTGTAACCTTTGTGACCAGTGTGACCTATGTGACCTCTACCGCTCTACCAGAATGACATGTGTGACCTCTACCGCTCCACCTGTGTAGCTTGAGCGACGAATCTCACTTTCGTAATATTTGCCACTAGACCTATAGCCCTGTACGACCTGTGTGATCTGTGTGACCTGTATGACTTGTGTGACCTGTGTGATCTGTAAGACCTGTGCGACCTGTGTGACCTGTAAGACCTGTGCGACCTTTATGACCTGTATAACCTGTATGACCTGTGTGACCTTTATGACCTGTATAACCTGTATGACCTGTGTGACCTGTGTGACCTGTGTAACCTGTGTGACCTGTGCGACCTTTATGACCTGTGTAACCTGTGCGACCCAGTGGCGGCGTATTTGATTTTTACATGTGGGGACAGAACTTCGATGCATTCAGTTCACATAATCATTTAGCTTAAACACTATAGGTTGAATGAATTTAAAATAAACTAATTTTGATGATGATGATAATGTATTGCGATTTAGAGTGGCGATCTATAAAGCTATTCAGAGTCCGAAAACTAAGTTACGGAAATATATAATTGCAACATATTATAGGCACTTGCTATTTAATTTAGCACCACGAAGCGTCGCGTAATTTTTACAGATATACCTAAAGAAAAAAAAACAGAACTACAGGCGGTGAGCTTTACACTTTAATAGTTATCAGATGCTAAACACACTATTCATTCATTTAGCGTCACGACATGCCTAAGACAATGACGATGACTTCGTTTTGAGGATGGGCTTAGTTGTAGCGCCGCGATGCGTCGTGTGCATTTTTCGACTTTATTGCGGTCCTGCAATCCTTTAGGTTATTGCAGTCCACGCCTTTCATAGGCTCAGTCGTGGCAAATGACGTTATGGCTAATTTCAAAGTGAACGGGATTGTAAGGCTTAAAACGGCGCTAAGTTATTGTCTGATCTGGTGAATCAACAATCACGAGGCTCGGCTATCTGAAAGATATTGTATAACCCGAGGAATCGAATGAGAAATACTTTCACAATCGGACAAGAACTTCGGGTCTTTTTTTCCCACTGACTTTAAAAATGAGAGTCGATGGCATTTTCCACTACTAAGGTTGCGAAAGATGCGGTTATGTATTTATTCAGGGATTCTTCTTCGTAAGAAACCATTTATCTTTGCGATCGAACAATGACGTCAGGTATTTGTTAAGACGCGACCTTTAACCACGATCATAAGTTTTAAAATGACGATGATTGTCAGAATACACACAATTTTCGCGTACAACGTGCTCCGAAGCGAATCGCTAATCGACGCTGAATATAATGCGAATCCATTGCTAACTTCATTGACACGCAGAAGGGAGGGCATCATGATAAATTGAAAATAGACCACATTCGAGCAGTTTTGTAGCCCGTGTCGAGAAACCCCTATTTGAACGTGTTTTTGACTGAAAGGTTTTGGCTACTTAAATACGTTCGATTTTTTGGCGAAGGATTGCAGCGCTGGAGGAAATGCATAATGTTAAATTAACGATCCTCGCGTCTTAAAAGTAATCAATTGCTATTGACTGGAACTGATCCAAGCTTTAGAGCTTAGATCAGATATGATGTTTACCAAGACAAAGTTGGCAAAGCCCATGACCTCCCTCGACTCCCATTCCTTTCATTATTCTAAAACGCACCTAAGCCCAATTTTACTATGTTTGTTTGACACATAGACGAACCAAGTATGTATGAGTTTGTTTCCTGGGATTATATTTGTGCTGTAAGTTCTTTAAAAACAAAACTAAGGAGTTGCAAAAGACTCCCACAATTGTCTGGCCCTGTGGGGCCCTGGGCACTCATACCACTTCCTCACGAATCCATCCGTAATCCAAGGCTGGCTGACGCCGCTTCACCATTAATTCACACCGATCTCTTTATCTGTAGCATCCATGTAGTCTTTTCCGTTACAAGTATGGTAACTGAACCAGCTTGTTTATAAAAATCACTACGCCGTACTGACTTCTTAGCCGTATGCTGCACTCGACCACAACCAAAACAGCGATCGTTCGTCGGCCTATGAACCCTTGTCCCGCACGGGCCACCAATATTGCTAAAGCTTGCGTTGAATCACTTGTGTGTGAATGATAAACTATCATGTTTTACTCTCATATTAAGCTTTTTTGAAATTTGCTTTGTTCATCATTTTCACCCTATATATGACAACAATTTGTCATTTTCGGCTGCGGAAGATGTTGGGCAAAAATATGGTTTGCGCCCACTTGATTTTGCTTGTGCCTCACTGCCCCACGAATCCGCCGCCCTTGGTGCGACCTGTGTGGCCTGTGTGACCTGTTTGACCTGTGTGACCTGTGTGACCTGTGCGACCTGTGTGACTTGTGTGACCTGTGTAACCTATGTGACCTATCTGACCTGTGTGATCTGTGTGGCCTGAGTGACCTGTGTGACCTGTGTGACCTTTGCGACCTGTGTGACCTGTTTGACCTGTGTGACCTGTATGACCTGTGCGACCTGTGCGACCTGTGTGACCTATCTGACCTGCGTGACTTTGTGTGATCTGAGAGACCCACCTGACCTCTAGCGCTCGACCTGAGCTACCTGTACCCCACGACCCCATGACCTGTGCCCTGTCGGCCAGAACCGTCCGTCTGCATTCTGGACATCCGTAAACAGACCACACTGACATGGAGTTGGCGACAGGGAGGCTCGCCCGGGATGGGTGAGAGACATGGGAGGCGAGAGAAGGGAGCGAGCGAAGGAGCCCGGGATAGGCGGGAGACGGGGGAAACGATAGAAGGGAGGGAGCGAGGGAGCGAGGGATGGGAGGAGACGGGGGACGCGAGAGAAGGGAGGGAACGAGGGAGCCTGGGATGGCCGGGATACGAGGGACGCGAGAAGGAGGGAGGGAGCGAGGGGAGGGAGGGAGGGAGGGAGGGAGGGGAGGTCGAGTCGACAGGCTGGACACGGAGCTGTCAGCCGTGCCGCTACCGGCAGCCACAGCCCCGCCGCCCCGGAGAGGCAGGTCAATATTTGTCCAGCGTCGCACCGTGTTGACCTGAGCGAACAGATCTATTAGCGGCGCCGATCGCGGCGAAGCCACGACGATCGCGGCGCAAGGAAAATTATTGCGACGAACTAGTTAGCGGTGTGAGATTAAGGTGGCACGGCTGCGACCCTGACGCCGCCAGCGTGACAGAGTTGGCTAGTGGTTCTACATAGATGCTTGCGAGAACTGTGTTTGCACAATGCACATATGAAACTATGAGGTCACCAGGAGGGTGAATGTAATTTGGTCAGGTTAATCGCGGTAAATGAGACTGATATTTTGCCTGCTACTACCCAAACATTTATCTTTTAAATGCCCTGAAAGTGAGTCCCTTTTTGTTAATAACTCTGATATTCGTAGTTTCTGAAAAGTGTGCATTAAACCGTTTTACTCCCACCCTACGGGGTAAGATGGTCTTTCTTGTGGGATAAGACGGCCACGCTCTTTAAACCCATTTGGTGACAGAGAGCAGCAAGTTTAGCAGTATCAATGACGATTCTGTTTTTCTTCAGTGTTCTAATCTAATAATTAAATATTGCTAATAACATGTCTATTTAGGTAAGCGAAATTTCCTTAGTTCGAATCTCTTCTTCGAAGGGGAGATTCGAAGAGATTCGAAGAATCTCTCGGAACAGATAAAACGAAGCATTTAGCTATACAATACTGATTTATTATAGACTCTGCATGATTACTAAAACACTACAACGTATCTTCTACTCAAGATTAACACAGTCCACTGCGAACGGTGCAGTATGACCTACTTCAGTTACCCCTTAACTTTTATCCGAGATCACTGAGATGAAAGCCAGCAGGTGCGAACCAGCGAAATCGCCCCTGCACGGTTTGTGATTCTAACCAGCTTACACACTCGCCAAAACTATCGTTTAAACTTCCCAATTAGTCTCAGCAGATACTTGGTTTAATTTGCACCTAACGCGTAGAGATGGCAACGGGCTTAAATGGATTCCTTCAGGGCTGACGTAAAGTGTAAACATGGGGGCGACCAATTCACCCCGCCGGCCAAATGACCACGTTCTCTACCAAAATTCCTTTACTTATAGTTCCCTCCTACTTCACATAGACAAGTATAATACTTTGCCAGTTTGGAGTAAGCCAAGATCCTGTAGAAAGGATTGTAAAAACAAACTAAGAAGTTTTTAGAAACTGTGGACATTCTTCGCGCTAAAACCAGTTTCCTCGCCTTAATAAATCATAATTCTCTTCTCGATTCTTCAATATACATCTTTTTCACTTCTTGGACCGCTTTCTATACTTATACTTGACAAATGTAAAAGTTAAACTCGAATATCTGTTTTGTTAGAACATTGTGGTTGTTTTAACTGATGTCATATTTATTCTCAGAGCCCAGCGCGCAAAATGGCTATATCAGCCCAAACGTAATGTTAAGGTGGGATTGGCCCTTTAAATTACTTTATCACTTTGGATATAAATGTAAACTAATACCTGACTTATGGGTGGAGTTACCACGCGAGAAGACTGACTGCACGTCTGACTTTGATGTAGGATCTGCAGCATTGGGGTCACTATTAGATCATATATCACGGAGTCATGAGTCAATGTTTGCATACCGTGTAGTCATGACATCACGACTCCATTGGTCTCAAGAGCCAACTCATGTCAAAACAACATGAGTCATAGATAAGATGTTACTATTGTAGTCTGGACGCTGATTCAGTGAAGCACCAATGAAACATGAAGTCTGCAAAAAGGGGATGGAAAATAAAATATAAAGAATATGATTAGAAACAAACGTCTGTGTGAATACAAATTACTTCCTGAGGCCAATAAACAGTTTATTAAGTCTGAGGTCAGCCTGACAAGTTACCGCACGAGCCCGTAAGTGAGAGCAAAACAAATAGGATGACCCTTTATCTTATGCCGTGTATCTTTTTATCAAAAATAATGACGAATAAATGAGCGAATTTATACAAGAACTTCAGCCGTATTGCTATTGTATCTTAGGTTCATAGAATCAGTACAACGCCGTAGTTGGCGATGAACGAGCGAGCGCGAACGAAATGTATGATGAATTTGAACAGGATGGGGTAGGTGTTTTTCGAGATATAAAAAGAGTGCGCACGTTCAGCGGTACACCATCACTGACTTTTGGGAAAACGTCGTCTGACTTGTCTCTAAACATACACCAATTTTGAACACTTTCGGCTCAGTCGCTCCTGAGCTATAAAGTAGGGGTGCACACGTGCGCACGTGCCGAGGTACACTACCCCGGACTTTTAGAAAAAAACACATCGGCCGAGAGGTCCCTATCCACATACCAAATTTAAGCACAAGCGGCTCAGCCGCTTCTGAGATAGGGGTATTCACGGCGCACGTGCAGAATTTTCCCACCCCTGACTTGTGAAAAAGTGGAATCTTAGGTGTCCCTAACTACACACTGAATTTGAACACAATCGACTCAGCCGTTCCTGAGATATACAATAGGGGTGTGCACTGTGCACTGTGCACGTGCAGGTCAGCCTGACAGCCGTCAGCCTGCACTGCGGGCCGACCAGAGGAAGAGATCGTTCACAGCCGTAGACGCGATGCCGTGCAGAGGAACCCCACCATGGATCTTGGAAACGCATCGGCTGATAAGTCCCTATCCACATACCAAATTAGAACACGGTCAGCTCAGCCGTTCCCGAGATATAAAAAAGGGTTGTGCACGTGAGCACGTGCAGGGTTACCTCACACCTGACTTGTGGACAGTCGCAGTTAAGGTGTCCTTGTAGCCACATACCAATTTTGAACACAATCGGCCAATTCGTTGTGGAGTTTTTGTGTGTGCTAGAAACCATTTTTGAACACTTCTCGCGCAGCACGTGCCACGCGCTGTGGTAATCACCCACGTGGGCCGTCTCTGGTCTCGAACAGAGTAGGCTGGCCTAGTAGGCTGGCCTGGATGGGGCTGCTCAGCAAAGAAAACCGCTTGTCAATAAAAGTGAGGTTGACAAGATATTACCGTCTCAAAACTGTCGCCACGGATCGGGCTGAGTTAGGCTGCTCATATTCAGACCTTCTCCATAAATCATGAAAGAACAAGCGAGCGTGAAGCGCTCGGTCGTAATTGTACATATACGCAGTAATTCCTGGTATTTCTCACGGTTCTTAAAGATGCAGATTGGCAACGAACCACGTCCCAGGATGAGCACCAAAAGCTAGAATCTAAGCCGAAGAAGAAGGTATAAAGCAACACATTGCATTTTAATTTGACAACTAGTTATATTTGCATTAAATGAAAATGAACTATCACAAAACGTGTCATATGACCAAAATACTATATTGAACTATTGAATGTTGTTTACAGTTCTGCTCCGAATCAGGTCCCACGTAACGAAACAATCATCGCGTATTCAACCATACAAAAACGTCTTTTAAATTGCGTATACATAACATATTTGTGCTTAAATGATCATTCTTATCAAAGTACGTATATTTTTTTCTGTGTATGAAACTAAGCGGTAGTAGATACCGGTTAAATCGTCTACATGCGTCATTTTGTTTTTCACAGCTAGAGCTGAGGCTCCCAGCTTCCCATATTGAAAAGCCAGAAAAACATACGAAACAAGCACGTTATATTATTTTGTGGACACAATGATACCTCATTCTATTTTTTTAGCGTGAGGTGCAACAATTTGGGCCTCCCAGAAAGCAAATTTGGAAAATATGCTTGTCTCTGCGATCTTACAAATTGTCATAGCAGTTGCGTATGAAATAAGAAAACGAAACCAATACAAACATCTTATTCCAAAATTCAGAAACCTACTGTCACTTCCCTGGTATTTCTCATCTGTATGATTATAAATCATCCGTTGAATTTTTAATAGGTATCATTACCAGTAGCATGGTTTCGAATTCCGCGCTTATAATTTGCACATACAGCGCGCGTCGGATGGATGTTCATGTTCAATGCTACCATTTCATGCCGCTCTTCTCAAATATCCCCCCTCACACACGCTCCCTTTGCACAGTGCACACTGCACACTACACACTGCACAGTGCACAGCCACCACTTCAGCGGGCTACCATGCACGCGCGCCGACCGCTGCAGCCAAAAACAATACCTACTCAGACCAGCAGCACTTCTAAAGTGATAAATGTTGTTCGCGGCGTCTAAATTCAAGAGCTGCGGAGTATCCAGTTTTCGCCAGTCTGCATTCAGCCACGTCATCAAAAACATAAACATCGTCTTGGCAACGGTAAATGCTCCGATGGCATCATGACGTCATGCAGCCCCAGCTGGTGCCTCCGTCCGTGCCAGCCGGCCTACTCCGCCCGGCCAAACCGACGGAGGCCTGCGATCCCTGGCGGCACCTCTCCTGTCCTCTGAATCGCTGACCAAAGGGGCGGGTTAAAGTCCCCGCCGGGCGACCGGAGGCGGCTGGGGCGGCCATAGGACTGGCCTTTGATAACCATATGGTGCGGGTACATACATACACACAGACCGGGGGTTTGTTGACCCGTCTGGCTGCGGGTATCCATTGCTCGGGAGGGCTGTCGCTGCGGTAGGTGACGTTCAAAGGACGGTTTCAGTGGCGGTGGTGGGAGGCACAGACAGGGCTGCGGCGCTGTGAGGAGCGTAGGTGACATTGAGGGGGATCGGACAGAAAAAGGCTGCGGGCTGGCTCAGAGCGAACGTACGGGCTTCAAGCGGTATGCTGAAGCCTGACTGAAGGCTCAGTCCACTGGGTGGGTGTGGAGCATAGATTGCCATGGGCCCAGAAAACCTCCGGCCCTACCCGTACCCGTGCCCATGAATTTATTGACACCGTGCCCAT
>JARBER010163439.1:0-10087 GCA_030265075.1 Balanus glandula
CGAACAGTTCATGAACGTTCATGAACTGTTCGTTGTTTGTTTATTTATTTTCAGCTGATGACGTCATTGGTTCATGAGCACATCTGTTCACGAACTGTTCACGAACTGTTTGTTTGTTAGGAAAAATAAGGAAACACCAAACCCTGTTATTTTATGTGACCAATACCGATGCCTCATTACTTATTTAGTTAACAGGGGTAAGAAGGCTTACAGCCAGTACATGAGTGTTCAGTACGATGTGTACGCTTAACTGGATTTCGTGTAAAAGACATTCGTCCTCTATATAGGACATTTGCGGCTACTGCAAGATCAAAGTAGATGTTTATTTTATTAATTGCATTGACATTGTGCTTGCTGCTTTGGGCATTTAGGCAATGACCTCCGAAACGAAAAGCGAAGTGTTGCGGCGTCCTGAAGGCCAAATCATCATCACCTCCGAAGCTGTTATACTTTCCCGAACTACATCATTGTGATCATTATTTTGATCTTTGCTATTTTTGTCAAGCAAACTGGTTTCAGGGCTATTTTCTCAATTCGTCTTACGTGTGAGCTTCGCCACGCTCAAAACCGATACATAACTGACAATAATAACAATCATAAAGCCACCAACCAGTCCACAAAAATATGCCTAGCCCATGATGTTAAGCGCAGCTCTTTCCGTTGCGACAGGGTCTGCAGACGTGGCGTCACTTCCGCGACTGTGTCGACAGTCTGGACGGCTCTCCGCAGCCGCAGCCGCCGCCGGCACTTCAGCCGCAGCCGCAGCACGACCTCGACTCGGCCTAGGGCCGGCTCGTCTCCCTGCTGCCAGATCCCGGCCTCCCCTGCTGCCAGATCCCGACCTCCCGGGGCGGCGGGAGCGGCCGCTATGACATGCGCCGCCGAGAGTCCCACGGGGGCGACTGAGGGGTGAGTACGGGCTGTCGCGAATCGGTTGGCTGTTGCCGCTGGCGTCTTTGTTGGCTTGAAGTATGGGTGGGGCTTTGGAACGATTATTTATTTTTGTTTGTAGATGTGTACACGCGGATTTATGTCGTGTCTGTGTTCTTATGTAAGCTGTGAATCTCGCGCCGAGATCGATTCAGATGAGTCATGAGCGGCACTGTGTCGTGTCTGGTGCTTCGATGCACTTGTTATTCCATTAAGCCGATGTTGGTACATGCATTGCTTTATCGCGTCGGAGTTCCACTGATGTGTCGTTGCGCTGTCGCTGGCTGTTTGTCGCGGAGTATTATACGGAGCATATATTTTCGTATTATCTTTACTTTTCGTATTATCCTTGCCATACCGGTGTTGCTAGGTCGAGCGCTCCCCGTGTGCAGTCACTGCTGGGCCACTGCTGGGCTACTGCTGGGCTACTGCTGGGCTACTGCTGGGCCATTACTGGGCCACTGCTGGGTCACTGCTGGGCCGCGGACGGGTGGGTGGCTTCTGCTGGGCCACTGATGTGTGAGCCTGCTCCTCCTTGTGTCGTAGCAGCGGGCTCGACTGCTTGCGATGTATATTGTACATATGTATCGCTCTGTGTCGCCTGGCTTCTGAAATACACGAATGGTTTCCGGTGCTGCCAAAGTGTCTGTGAGGATGTGATGCGCACTGCGCAGTGGGCGCAAGGCTTCTTGTACGCTGAATTTTTACTTGCCAGACTGTCATGAAAGACATCCTTCCTTCATTTCGTGTACGCGTCAGCGTCAATCCTTCATTTCATGTATGCCATTGTGTTCTGTGATTCTAACTAAAATATACAACAACAACAACATCTGGGCCATTCCACGACATATTTACAAAAAAGTAAATTAACACAGACCCCCTCAGATTTTGGTCAAGATCTGCTTATGGGTTATTTGAGTGCTCTGGGTTAATATGTGGTAGTAGTCTCAGCTACTCAGAGCAACGGACACCGTGTTATAGCCTGCGGCGTTTTTAACAGGTCACAAGGCGTGGGTGTGTTTGGAGGCTTATTTATCAGTTATGTGGTATAAAATGTACAAACCAGCATATTGCTGAACTCGTAATGATCAGAGGATTAATTTGGTCGAATCAGATTACTTAGCTGCAATTTCCCTTTGGGCAGTACCTACCAGTAACCCTCGCCCTGCGGGGACCATTTCTCACCTTCGCCCTACGGGGGTCCAAAAACGACCCCCCTGCTAACTTTTGAACCAAGCATCGTAGAGGAACGAGGACAAGACCAGCGTGTTGCCTGCAGTTAGGCAAATCTAACGGTGTCCAATTTGTATGCCTCAGGTCAATTGGTGACCTTCCAGGTCACCTAAATGACCTCAGATTGACGATGTCTCAAAATAGCAGTTTTACGCAGTCGTTCGTCACTGCCAAAGTTATGAGTATAAAACGATTCTTTTTCCGTCAAAATACTCGCCGTTGTATAAGCTATCCGTTGATATATCTTTTTTTAGGGTTGGCTCTGTAAATGACCTAGGGCAAGGATATCGTCAGAAATGTTTATAATTACCATTCATTTTGCATTGCAGCACATACATAAAGCGCTTGGTATAAATTCCGAAATGAGAGAGATAGAGAGACGCCGTATATGTGATGCACTGGGATATGTTTCGAGTTATGAGGGGAATCGAGCGGTTTTTCATATTTTGGATCTAGATCAAGTTGTTAGCTTCGGGGTCACATAAATGGCCCGAAGTGTAGAAAAGTAAAACAGATATAATACAGTGATTTTGCACTGTCAGAAACATTCAAATTTAGAACCTGATACATGTGAATACAAATCATGAATTCCACATCAATTTTGCCTCCAAATTCCATAAAAGCAATTTATTTGTTCGTATTTGGTCCAAAAAGGTCAAAAAGGGTGATTTTAAAAAATGACGTCACTATTTTTGCGTACATAAATAACAATCGAACTGTCATAAATGAAGATATCGCTTTGTAATTTTGTTGTCTTTGTCATTACGTAGTTCTGTCTCTTATATTCCGGGTTTTTGAATAACTTTGCAATTTTTATAAAGGGTTTTGAATTTTGTTTTCAATTTTGGGGGTCAAAGTTCAAAATTGTGAAATCCGAGATAGACATCTTATAGCGACTGTCATTTACAATCTTTTAGCGCTTTCAGTTTGTATTTTGGTTGATAACTTGATTTTATACGATTTTACAAACATTTATCATTTTTCGCCGAAAATGACAAAACATGACGTCATCAAAACGTCATTTTTCCAAAACTATCCGGCCAATGTCAATAAAATATTGCCAGCTAACGTAGAATTGTTGTAAACTCACCTAGCCAAAATTTGAGACGGATGCAAAAAGTTATGCAAGGAAAACCTCCGGGGTATCGTTTTAGGACCGTGGCTTAATTTAATCTAGTAGGGCGAGGCTTAATTTAATAAAGCACAAATTCGGGACTATTTCGTATTAGAAGTACAGTGATAACATTTATTTGTTCGTATCTGGACAAAAAGCCCCAAAAAGTGATTTTCAAAAATGGCATCAGGTTCATCCACTCAGAAAACCACAAGTCAGTCAAAATAGCGATGTTGCTTTGAAATTTGGTTTGAATATTGTCAATGCTTAGTACTCCTACATATATTTCGGTGTTTTAAATACATAAAAATACAAAATAAAATTTGAAACTTTTTGAAAAATCAGTTTTGAAGTTTAAGGGGTCAAAAACTCAAAATTGTGAAAATTCGAGGACTGAGATAACTTTCTTGTAGAACATGTGTTTTCCCGTGTTCGTGTTTTGACGTTTGTTTTGCCAATTGCTTTAAAATTCGATTTTATACGATGTTTCAAACATTCATCGATTTTCCACCCATAATGACATGATATGCCGTCACTAAAACGTCACTAACTAAAAACAAACTACACTATTATTTTCGCCAAATTTTCACAAAACCGTGAAATCGATGCTCAATAAGGTACATAAAGTTTAATGTCGATATCGTGCATAGTTTTCATCTTATTGAGAAAACCCGGAGGGAGGTTAAAATTTACCCCGCTCCCTAGCGCCGCGCAGGTTAAATGTCGCATATAACCCACCGCCCTGTGCCGCTTCTTTTTCGAGTTATTTACCAAGAACATGTCGCAGAGGCACAAAACTTCCCACTGCCCTCGCCCTCCAGTACGCGTGTTAACGCTGATTTAACATTGTGTTTCTGCCCTCACGCTGCCGATCAGACTGCGCCGGAACCGTAAAACAGCGCGGTACAACGTGCTGTCGACGCACGACGAGTCTGCGCCGCTGCACAGTGACGAGGACGAGGAGACGGTGTTCGATGCCGCCGGGCCGCGCCGGTAGTCGGCGCCGGCACCGGCACCGTGCACCCCGGACCGACGCCGGGCGTCAGCAGCGTGCACCTCGGACCGACGCCGGGCGTCAGCAGCGTGCTCGTGCAGCGTGCTCGTGCAGCGTGCTCGTGCAGCGTGCTCGTGCAGCGTGCTCCGCGGCTGGCCGGCGTGCCCTGCGGCTGGCCGGCGTCCCGTGTGGTTGTTGTGCGTGGCGGACGGACTGATCACAGCGGAACCCTGGCTGTGTCTGACCGGTACAGCCTGCTCAGCCCAGTGGTGCGGTGTGACCACTGCTGAGCCCAGTGGTGCGGTGTGTCCGCTGCTCAGCCCAGTGGTGCGGTGTGACCGCTGCTCAGCCGAGGCCTGTGCCCGTGATCCTGGTTAATCGGTCCAATTCCAGGTGTGTGGTGACTGTGTACCGGACCCGCTGAGTTTTCGTGTGAAGTGCGTCAGTGGTTCGTGTTCAGGCGTTTGACTTCAGCTATCTCAGTTGAGGTAGTGTGTGTGTGTCGGACTCGCAAGCTGTGATGGGTGTGGTATCGTCTGCTGGCGAAAAGGTCCGAAATAATGAATCAGTATCTAAACGTTATTATATTGTTCGAGCTTCACTCCGTGCTTTCTAATGGCTAGACCATCACGGGCAAACATGTGTGTATTAACTGACCAAAGCATATACGAAAACATAATATTTATAATCTCGGAGAGCCTTCAGTTAGCCCCATCTTTTTTTGTCGATATTCGCCACTGCTCCCTCTGCAATTGCATTTACCAACCCTTTTATCAGTTGGCATCACCTCACAGACCTTGTGACGCAGGACGCCCTTCGGTTTATATTGGGTACTGTCTGGTCTAGTAATACTCCACTGTGGGCAGAACAGCGAGCATTGCGAGAGGCTGGTGTGACGTCATGCGCCGTTTGTTACGTCGTACTCCACTGTAAGCAGAACAGCGGGCATTGCGAGAAGCTGGTGTGACGTCATACGCCGTTTGTTACGTCGTACTCCACTGTAGGCAGAACAGCGGGCATTGCGATAAGCTGGTGTGACGTCATACGCCGTTTGTTACGTCGGATGTCTGTCTGTCCTGTGAACTTCGCGGCTAGTGCGTTCCACAGTCAAAATCAGCATCTCTGTGATTGCTGTTTGCTGCGTGGGGAGTATGTTTGGATAGTGTGCGGGGTTTGTGGTGACATTGTTCCGGCGACTGCTAACTTCGTCTGCTTAAATAATAAGTTAGGAAGTAAACTTACTTGTACCGTTTGCAGTGGTAATGCTCACGCTTGTAATGCTCACGCTTTAGCAATAGCTAATTACTTTTTGGTTCTGCCACCTTCATTGAATACCCAATTCTTACTGCAGTTGTTACCTCTGTTTGAAGCGTTGTCTTATTGACACGTGTCCATACACGATATTTTACCTGCTTAGGTAAGCATACTGCGGCCCATGTCAGGGATACCTACTATCGTTGACTCACACTGAGCCTTGGTAGCAACATAGGTGATTAGCGTGTTTCAGTGGCCCGGTGTGTTTTACGGTAGACACGCTTACTTTGCTCTTTTGGTTGTTTGTATTTAGCACGACTAGCGAATTATTGTTTGAATGTTTTTAGTTATCAGATGTTCGATTTAATGTATCCGCTACATGACTGTCCTTATGTATTCCGGGACATTGTGCTTTGCCGATTGAGAGTATCGGATCCTGATTGAATATATTTATTTGGACATGCTTTCATTTTTTTGCTGGCTCAAAAGTGTTTTTGTTTTTCAATATAAGCATCAACATCCCTTGACCTTTTTCTCAAATTATTTCAAAAGTTAGTTTTGAGCCCAAATTTGTAATACAAGCATATTCAGGTACCTCTGCCTGAATGATTGATAAAAGGCAGTGCCTGATTAGCAATTTAACAATTTAATAATAAATAGTGCCCTTTTAATGATTTTGACTGTGAACTAACTTTTCGAATAATTTGAGGATATGTTAAAGAATCATAGTTGTACCAGAAGCGGGTAGCTATGAAGTATCAGACGACGGAGCGGTGTGGGTGATTAGGCTGCCATGCTTTGGATTATCATCTCCACCCACTGTGGCCACTGCGCTAATAGTCGTTATCCGTTATCATAGACTGAATAAGTCAACCTAATCTAAACTAATTAAACCTATCATATTTCGCTACCAGCTGAATGCCTTTCCCTCCATCGTTTGCCAGCGTCTCAGGCTTCGTTACCGACCTCAGTCTTTTGCTCTGCGTTTCGATATGCTCTTACTTGTCCCGAGCCCGTCGTTTCCAGCTGCTCCGTACCGTGTGCTCGTAAACACGCTCTCAGTTTCCAGAGCGACCATTGGCAGCAGAGTCAAAGCCAAAGAGTGGAACTGTGGGTAGCGCCTCACCAATGTAAGCTACCAAGCACCTGAAAGGGAACCTCCTCGACAATGTGCAAACGTGTGTTCTGTTGTATAGGTTATTCAGTGTAATCGCAATGATACAGGACATCTGTATTTTAACAATGAAGGATCAGCACACATACGGTTCCATCCGTCCTACACATGCTGATCAACCACAGCTGTTAGCACATGCAAGCTGAATGAAACACACGCACTGCCCGCTAAGCTACAACTTCACCAAAGCTCAGCCATAAGTGAATCGTAGCTCACTTAACTAAACATCTGGGCTACTACAGCTCGGCTCAGCCTGAGAGCAGTCGCAGCCCAGCGCCAACATATGTGGTCTACCATTCGGCGGTCATTAAGCCGATCTGCTCGAACAGCTCGCTCCACTCGGAGTCTGCGCGATAGAAAACGGGCGGCTGGCCGAGCGGCGCGTCCACGACTACCTCCTGCGCGCCGTCCCAGACCTCCCCCGTCCACAGGTGCACCCAGCTGTCCTGGGGCAGCCGCAGTCGGCGGCTCGTCGCGCCCTGCTCGTACACGGGCGCCACCAGCAGGTCCCTGCCGTACAGGTACTGGTAGCTGGTCAGGCTGCTGTACGGGCTCAGCTCGTCGGGGTAGTGCACGAACGTCGGACGCTGCAGTGGCGTGTGCGACGCGGTGTACTCGGCAAGAGCCGCGCGCGTGTACGGCGCCAGCGCGACGTACTGGCGCGAGAAGCGCGCAAACGCCGCAAGCATGGCGTCGCTCGAGTACCACTGCACATTGTCGGAGGGACGGTTGCCCTCGTGGGTGCGCATGACGGGTGTGAAGACGGCGTACTCGGCGGAACGCAGCAGCAGCTCCTCGGAGCGGGAGAAGAACGGCTTCTGCGTGGTGTAGCCGCCGATATCGAAGTGGTTGACGCCGCAGCCGGAGACGGCCAGCGAGAGCGCCGACACGACGGTGGTGATGAGCCCGTCCGTGGTGGTCCAGTCGACGTTCTGGTCGCCGGACCAGGTCATGGCGGCGTGCTGCGCCTGCTCGGTGTTGCCGGAGCGGACGAAGAAGAGCGTGTCCGCCTCCTTGCCGGCGGCGGTGACGGCGCGGCGGTTGGCGCGGCCCCACAGCGACGGGAAGGCGTTGTGCAGCGCCGCCGGGGAGCTGAGCTGCGCGGCGCCGGCCGACACGGCGTCGACGGGCACGTACTCGGCGAAGTCGGCCATCCAGCCGGCGATGCCCAGGTCGAGCAGGTTGGTCTGAATGAGCTGCTCGTACCAGGCGGAGGCCGGCTCAGACAGCAGGTCCACCGTGACGCAGCTGAAGCCGCCGAAGTCCTGCACGTAGTCGGCCCCGCTCGCGTCAGTCAAGAAGTAGCCGTTGCCAGTGTTGTTCTGGTAGATGTCGCCCTCGATGTTGAGGTAGGGGTTGATGTAGGCGAGCACCTTGACTCCCTCGGCGTCCAGCGTCTGGATCACCTCGTCCAGGCCCGGGTAGAGTGTCTCGTTCCAGCGCCAGTTCCAGTAGAGTCGCTGGCCGAAGACGGTGTCGTGAATGCCGGCCCAGTCCTGGATCCAGATGCCGGCCACCTGTACGCCGGCGTCGCGTGCCTGCTGGTAGCGCGCCATCATGACGTCTGTGCCGCCCTGCAGGCCCAGGATGACGCCCGAGCTGGCCCAGTCGGGCACCAGCTGGCGGCCCGTGTTGGTCCACTGCACCAGCTGCAGTGGCGAGCCGGCGGCCACGCGCGCCGTCACCGCGCCCGACGCCTGCGTGTACAGCTCGTGTCGCTCGCCGGCGCTGAACTGCAGCGCGCCGAACTCGTGCGCGCTGCTGGTGAAGTAGTAGCCGCGGGAGGAGAGAAAGCTAGCCTCCGGCCAGTAGGTGGTGTGGTAGTCGCCGCCGGCGCCGCCGTCCAGGCTGATGATGTACGTCAGAGGGTTGTCGGGGTCGCGGAGGATGCCCTGCTCGCGCGTCCACACCGGGTAGTCGCGGCCACGCAGGTTGAAGAAGGTGTACTGCTCTCCGCCTCCGAACACGGACTCGGCCTCGTCCGCGTGCAGCCGAAGCCACAGCCGGTCGAAACGCTCCGGGTGCTCGGCGCCGCCGCTGATGTCCACCGAGTCGGCGGACGTGCTGAAGCGGACGGTGACGCTGCTGTCGGCGGTGCCGGCGGACCACAGCGTCACCGTGGTGGAGGTGTCGCTCTCCTCGTCGACGGAGAAGGAAGACAGCGCCAGTCGCTCGGTGATGGTGTCGTTGATGATGAAGTTGCCGGTGGTCTCTTTGAAGGTGGTGGTGCCGGTGCCCAGCACGACCGCCTCGTGGCCAGGTCCGTGGTTGATTAACTGCGAAAAAACAATTCGCTTGATTGACGCTTCCTACCAAGTATTCCAGATACATGAGCCCTGGTTCTGCAAAAATAATACATGGCAGGAGTATCTAAAGCAATGATTCGCAAGCCGCAGGTAGGTAGTTACTCCCAGATGGAGCTATGAAGCTTTACAGTTGGTTGGGTCAATGGGGATAATGGCGACTGAGAACGTATTTAAGAAATTATAATTTATATGTTAAAAGCAACCGTACGTACGTAGGGGAGAACGGGGTCAATTGGCCGGCGGGGCGACTTGGCCGCCCCCTTGTTTACGCTTTACGACAGCCCTGAAATAATGTTTTTTGACCCGTTGCCATTTCTATGGGTTAGGTGTAGATAAAGCAAAAATAATATCATGCAATTTCCAAAACGTTTTCTTCAAAAGGGATAAAACTTGAATTATCACCAAAAGTCGTAACTTTTACTTCCGCATGATTCATGAAACATTGTATGGTGTCTACTTCATAGGTCGCATCCAAATTTCGATAACACGGTGTGATGCATTAGCAATTTAAGTATCTACTGTGACTAATTGTCAAGTTATAGCTATAACTTTGGAGAACCTGTTAACTGCTTAGATTCACATACCGTTCCGAGGCAAATTGGCCGCTTTGCACCGGACGGCTTTCACCACAGTGATCTCGGATTAAAGTTAAGCTGTGGTGTGGCTCAAATAGGTCATATTGCACATATGAATACGCGTCTCGACGAGACAAACCCATTGGTGCTGGTTTCACGCATATATCTTCATTCTGTGAAAAGTTATTGACACAAAATCATTGTAGACCTAGATGACCTTGGCGGACACAGTATATGTGAATTGAACACAAATTTCACATGAATCATCAATGATGGTCTATGATAACATCATCCAGAAGGAATTAGACGGATATTGCATACGTATCTACTCTATCTCAACCCCCGGCCAAGTGACCCGACCTTCCCGGCCAAATCGCCCCGACAACGACTTGGCCGTTTGACCGATCTGTAAATAATGTGTGGTTTCTACCAAAAATAATTGTTTTATCGTTTCATGCTTAACTTGCATTAGGGGGTCTGCGTCGAACATGAACCGTAGGGGGTTGA
>JARBER010163450.1:0-10086 GCA_030265075.1 Balanus glandula
TCTCCCTGCCCCCCCCCCCCCTCTCATTGTCCCCTGTCGTGACCCACCTGAGGCTTCTCCGAGAGCCGTTCTGCGTGCCTTTGGCGGAGGTCACGCCCTCGTACAGCCGGCTCTTCACCTCGCGCCGCGGCCGCGTCTTCTCCTCGCTCTTGTTCTGCTCGATGCGGTTCATGACGGCGTCCCAGCGTCCCTTGCGGGCGGGTCGCGCCGGCCGCCGCGTCGCAGCGTCCACCGCCGGCGGCGCCGCCTCCAGCATCGTCCGCAGCTTGCTCTGCACATTGCGGCGCGGCAGCGGGTGGTTCATCTTGATCGGCTCCTTCTTGGGCATCGGCTCGCGGGGGCGCACGACATGCGTCGGGATCGGGTCGCGGCGCCGCACCGCTGGGGCCGGCTCCGGGGCGGCGGCGGCGGCGGCGGCGGCGGGGGGTGAGGCGTCCGCGGGAGACGGCAGCTCCAGCTCGGCAGCCGTCTCCCTCACAGGGGTCAGCGTCGTCTCCTCGGTCTCCGCGATCGCCTCGATCTGCGGCAGATATGGAGAGGTCAGCGGAGAGGAGCGGCAAATGTGACGCGGGCAGACCACAGGTCAGAGCACACGACATAGCAGTGTCGTAAACGCGTAGCAGTTGGTGCGACATGAAACACCGGTAAGGCGTTTACCCCGAAATGAGATAATGATATATTGAAATGTTCTGAAAACATGAGAACATATTTGGTGAAGACAGAGACACGCTTCCAACCAAGAACATTTAAGCGAGATTGTGGTCTAAGATAACATCGTTGTATCAAACATCATATTTAATTCCTGAAGGTACATTCTTAATAATAAATCATCCTCAGGTTCATCAATAAACACGGATCATCCACAAGCAATGGGCAGCCCATCAAGAAACCAAAGCCAGTCATTCCGCCACAAATTACGACCATACATCCCTGGGTCGCTAACCAGATTACGCCAGCCCGTGAGATGCAGTAGTTCGCTACGAAATCCTCTTCTGCTACGGCAGCCAGAAATCCCGTCCGACCGCCCCAGCCGCATTCTGGCGGTCGCTCCTCAGCCCACAGTGGGGATGTTTAGCTGTATAATCGCTCGATGGCACATTGTTTCCGCCGAGTTTTACGCCGCTCGACTACCAGTTTGCTGAGCGGTAGCTACTATACGCCGGATCCGAGCGAAGGTCGAACTGTGGCCTTCGCTCCCGTCCGTTCTCCGGCGTAAAGATGGTACTCGGTGCAAACAACGTGACGGCATCAGTAGTGGTATGAGCCAGAGAATGAAAACGGGCTAATGACGGAAACAGAACACCTCCAGACATATTTCAGAAAAAATACATTGTCATATATTGCGCCAATTCAGGATAAAAGGACGTAAGCTTTTAATTTTAGGACGCATTTAAGCTTTTAACAATTCAATTTCCTCGCCCAGCGCTGCATTTCTTTCACAGCGCTGCATTCTTTCGCCAAAAAATGTAATATATTCAGCTGAAGTCTTCTCAGTCGAAAAAATGCAATTAAGTTCCTCGACACGGGCTACAAAACTGCTATCTCAGTTCAAAACTCCATGTTGAAAGTGAACTATTCCCTTAAAGGAAATGTCAGTCAGCTCAATGCTAGTCCATCTAGTATGTATCCGGATCTAATGCAACCCTATTTATATGTCTCAAGGGAACTAATTAAACAAGCAGAAGAGAACAAAACTATATCGTTTGCACACGATATATCACAAGAAAATGACTTGCATAATGTATTGCGTAATAAAATTGTCTGACTCCGACCAATCAATATCCAATGAACCTGATAGGAAGGTGAATCTAATGGGCAGATTCAATTCATCATATACCTACTCAAATACAAATATTGAACATAAAACAAACATCCACGGATTAAAAACCAAACTTTTTCGAACAGTCTATGAGCCTCATAGAAAGCCCCACCTACACCATTAAAACGGTCTATTGGTCTCCTCAGTCCAAATCGTGAGAAACTAACCGCAATTCTTTTCAGTCCACTGTGGAGTCATCTGGCGATCGCATCGGATTGAGAGTCGTCAGATCGTCACGCCTGAATGGTTTGGGTCATCCAGGCGCCCGTCCCACAGGCTGGCCCGACAAAGAATGACCAGCAGAGGGTCAATTCGTCATCATCAGCAGCCAACTGTCCAGTCATGATAGCATCAGGCCGGCAGCGCAGCCGCAGCAGAGCTTGACATTCACCTACGAATGCCAGGCGCAAGGGCTGGAAATTTATTAGGCGACCTCAAGTACTAAGAGTGCAATGTCTCTCCCAAACCACACTCAAGCCGCCCATTGCATTAAGCTATGCCAGGCCGCTGGTCGGTTCTCAGAAAGTAGTCTAGCTCGCAGTTTTAATCTCGAAAGTCGGCAGACGAAGACGGCCGCTTCGTTGGCTTACTGACCTGAGTTGAATTCTGTATGATCTGAAGAATCGATAATATTTAAGTATATTCTCATCCAGCCAACAGGTCGGACACTGCGTATTAAAAACCAAACCTTTTCCATCACTTTCTAATCCCTATGGGCAGCGGCAGATAGTATATTATCAAATCTTCAGAGCCTACAGAATGTTCCAGCCGAATATATTTAACTTTGTGGCGAAGGAATACAGCGCTCGGAATCTGTTGGCTGGATCAGAATGTCCTTAAATATTATCAAGCCTTCAGAGCATACAGAATTGCGATATATGTGGCAATCGTCTTCTATAGTATTGTACCGTCTATCGCCCGTGACATTGTCCTTTCTGTTACGACCATGAAACAGCAGATGTTCGATGACAATAAGACTCATAAAAATGACACATCAGTGGCTTTAAAATGCATTCTGAGCAAGTGACCACTATATCTCCAGATAGAATCGCTTGCAGTTCAGAACGACTCACTCACGTTAGATTGTAAGGTTGACCAGATGTTATCAACACTCCGGGAAGCATGGTCTCAATCCGACCGCGACATAATTTAAAAGCGGGAGAGGTGAAAGGAATAGATATTATCGGACTCTCTTCAAACGAACATACTGACCAAGACCTTTCTCGAGAATCGCTGACTCAGGACTCAGGGACTTTAGACACCAGCCCACAATGACTCGCTGACTCATGGCCGTCCCGACTCGCCGACTCGCAGTTGTCATTCCGCAGGCTCGCTGACCCGCAACTCCCTGACTCGCGTGACCTGCCGACTCGCCGACTCGCGTGACTCACCGGCTCTCGCTCGGGCTCGACGGAGCGGCGCGACTCGGCGTCCGAGTAGACTCCGCTCGACTCCATGTCGTCGGTGAGTCGGTGTTCGGCCTCCGACTCGGTGCCGGCCGCGCCCTCGCTGCAGAAGTCCGAGTCGGTGAGCACGTCCAGACGAGGCGGCGGCCGCGCAGGGTCCTCGCTCGGAGTGCCTGCCGAGACAAACGAGGGCACAGGGTGTCACTGCAGGCCGTGTAGGGTCATGATACGAGGTCGGTCCGAGTCAGGGTCATAAGGGTTAGGACAGGTCGCACAGGGCTACTGGGGTTTCGAATATCAGTTAAGGTCATACAGGGTCAAAACGGGTCATACTCATACGCGTAAGAAGGGTCAGGCGGGGTCGTGTCAAGGAAATATCACAGTCCATGAGGGCCAGGTGGCTAAGATATGTCCATCGAGGACCATGACGGCCAGTAAGTGTCGGGAGTGTCCCACAGGCTCCGAAGAGGCAGGGCCTCCCAGAGGACCCTCAGATCGGACAGAGACAGCCTCCGTCAAGGGCCAGCTGTCACTGTGACAGACGACACTTGACAGCCACTCAGCCCCACGCAGTGTGGATGCAAGGACGTCCACAGAGAGGAGAGAATTGGCACAATCACACGCCGCAATGGCACTCACCACTGAAGAGCGTCGTGTGTAATTATGGTCTGTGCTTGGCCTCGCGCTGTCAGCTTCTCTTAGCACTCTGAATCATTGACAAAAAGTGGCGGGCTATTCACCAAATAGCTGATTTTTGCACTTGTTCTCTATTGCTTGAATCGCCTACCTGCATAAGTTACGCGTTTCATGTTGTGTACGTCTACCAACAGCATAGGCGTACCCCAGGGAGGGGAGAGGGGGGCAAACGGGGCAATTGCCCTCTCCTGAAGGTTCGTATGACTATGACTTATGAGCCCGGTATTGGGCCTGTGCCCCCCTAAAAAATATAGTGGACCAAAGCCGGTGAGTTTTATGATTTGGTAGGGCGGTACTCCTTGTGCTGCTAATGAAATTGCTCCATTCTGGAGTGGACCGGGCACGCCACTGACTCCACCAATTTGTTACAAGCGTCTGACTTCGCACCTTGACAAAACGTGCAATACGTCTGCTTCTATCACTTACGTGAACAGTGATGGAAGCAGACATCCGGAATATATCGTCCCGGGACTGGTCTTTGGACTATCGGATTCCTCAAATCAGTCCGCGTTGATACACCGCACTCCGTGGACGTCCGATGACGCAGTACTGCTCAAACAATGGGTACCTTTGGAGAGTCCCGAGCCTCCGGACAAACACGGGCCAGACGACAGACAGCCGTGGGACCGGTCCGGCTGACGCCTGTAGTCGCTAAATAGAGCCAGAATGGTGAACCAAGAGCCACTAACGCGTGTAGTCGCCAGATCGAGCCAGAATGGCAAATAAAATAAAAACACCTCAGTGCTGACGTTTGGGTTTACAACCCGTGCATCATATAACGATGATGGACATAATTCCACTTCTGGAGAAAAAAAAACTTCTAGTAACGGGCTCACGTGACCTGACTGGTGATCTCTTAACAGAACGTTAGCACAAACGACAAACATCTTTTCATGGTAAGATAATCTGTTTCCATGTAAAGGAGAGGAATGCTTTCATGTGAGTGTTGACTTTCTGGTTAGTTTGTTTTCTTGTTCACGAAGCACCATGCCAGCGGAATCAATGCATACTCGCCAAGCAACACAGTGCAGTGGAGCCCAACAACAGAAAATACAGCAAAAAGAGCTCAACGCAACCCAAAACAGAGCACAGAGTGTGCTGTCAGGTCAGGTCAGGTCAGGTCAGGTCAGGTCAGGTCAGGTCAGGTCAGATCAGGTCAGATCAGGTCGGGTCGGGTCAGAGGGTACTGACTGAGCCCTGGCCTTTGTCGCAGCTCGCCAGCCCGCCAGCCAGCCCGCCAGCCAGCCCGCCAGCCAGCCCGCCAGCCAGCCAGCCCGCCAGCCCGCCAGACAGACCCGGCCTCCTGGCGCCTTTCAGCCGGGCAGCGGCGGGCCAAACAGTTAGCAGCGCGCCAAATTGCTTCGCTCCACCGCGGGCTGTTTTCCACAAACAGCACGTTCTGGCTCGGAGGGCGGGTCACCGTTAGCGACCGACCCACAAACAGTGTCACGGCTGCAGCCCCTCCCTCTCCACCCCTGCCGGCCCCGCCGCTTGGAACTTGTCGCCAAAAAACACAAACTTTCGCCGTCAGCCGGCCATTCTGCTCACGTTTCGCGGTAATTGCCGAGTTCGCAGGTCACTGGCGGAAAGTAGGCGGAGAGAAAAACAAGCAACGGTAGTTCGAGCCCAATCAAAGAGGCCACCTCGTGAGCAGGTACTATGTACAAAAGTGGCACTGTGGGAGAGGCACAACTAGACCACGCATCAAATGGGGAGAGAAAAGGTACATAGGTAGTCACTAGCAAAAGTTCTGAGCTTACGGTCTAAATAATGCTGCATGGAGTGGAACTTAAGCAAAATCGTATTGAGCTCACCCCTGATATATCGCAGGTGAGCCCAAACTAGTTTCTTTGAATTCCGCTGCGTACAGCACCGATTAGCAGGCTATTAATGGGGGATACTGAACACAGAACTTTTGTTAATGACTATACATGTGGATTGTGGTGGGCACAGCACAGCAGGTATTTTCATCCGTCCGTTGATGATCAAACATGCATACCTTCTAATGATGGTGAAATCATGGCATGGTTTCCTCTATGTGAAATTGCAGTGACGAAACATACCGCGAATTAGCGATTTGATCAAATGTTGGGAAGTTTAACAGCCAATAAATTATACGAAGCACCTGTCCGCCCTATCCCACTGCCCGCCTGTCCGCCAGCTGCCCCTGTCCGTTTCCCCGCCTGGCATCCTCTCTGCCCGCTTACATGCCTGTCCTGCCCCCTGCTTGTCACCCTGTCCTGCCTCTGTCTGTTCCGACTGTCCTGCCCCCTGCTTGTCACCCTGTCCTGCCCCCGCCTGTTCCATCTGTCATGCCCCCTGCTTGCCACCCTGTCCTGTTCCCGTCTGTTTCGCCTGCCCCCCCCCCCGCCCCTGTTGTCACGCCTGCCGCCTGCCAGTCTACCGACCTACCTGCCCGTCCACCGGAGGGCAGGCACAGGCACATAATAGTGATCGATCAGCCGCCGCCCGGAAACAGACCGGACCAAACAGACCGAACCAAGCAGACCGGACCAAACAGCGGCCACCGGCGCGGGCCGGCACAGGTGTGACCATTACATGGGACATCAATGATACAACACACGCGGCCGTCCGCCATAGCAGCGTGTGACGTCACCATGGACGTGACGTCACAATGAGCGTGACGTCACAACGGAGTGGCTACCGGCTCAGAACAGAACATGGCGAGTCGTGAGTAACATGTCATCTGTCGAGTGGTGAGTGAATATGCATGAGTTAGGGCGACGACGTGTTGCTTGGTGGCCTTCTATTTGCAGTAACCTGATTTTTAGGCTATAAAACTAAAATGTGCCGTAACGAATAGCAATTAGTCGCAGCAACGCTGCTGAACAGCTTTGTTGCGACTAATTGTCATTTGTTACGGCACTTTGATAAGGCTCAACTTATGACTATAGCATTGCCATGCACAAATATATACTGCTCTTCTAAAACCTTCAACCTTCAACGTCTGGATATTTCCAGCGGAAACATCACCACACTGGCAAGATAAACCGACCGAGAAGACCACTGTCACTTTCCGATGCTGAGAAACCATCTGGCCTGCTCACACTCTCACTGCCCGGGGCCGGGGTTCGGCGGGCGGCCGTGGTTTGTTTGTGCGGCGCCGCCGACCCGACCTGGGCCCGCTGCCAGCGCGCCGCCGCTGTGTTGACGGTGAAGGTTATATCGAACGCCAGGCAATGGGCTGTTTCTGCGACCGAGTCCATCAGTCTGCCGCGCAGACGGGTACGTCGATATAGAGCGTCACTAACGCCACAAACTCGGCACCAGGCGAGCCGACTTCCGATGCAATAAAGTACAAAATCAGCAATGTCACATGTTAAAGCTTCATAGCCAGATGACTCCAATTCAGATGATTTAAATGATATGTATAGGGCCTTGGATGATTCGACAGAATATGTGATGGATGTCATAATCAGTCCGAGTCACGTATCCGCCCACAACTTGTAAAGGTATTTTTCGCTGAACAGGTAAAATTATATCTCAAAGTGTTGCAAATAATGTACTGAAGAAATAGCAAAATAGTGGGGCGCCCGTCTGACAGCTAGACATCAAAATAGATAATAGTATAGATGTAGGCCGCTGTTTTAGGGCCCTAGCGAGCAGCATGTCCTACAGTAGTCGAGTACCAAGTGCTGCGCGACACACAACACAGCCATCGCCGCTTGACAGCCAGCACGGTGGGGCATTGTAACCGCGGTCTGCAGCTCGACTGTAACGAAGCCGTCACGCGTCACGTCCCGCTGCAGCCCCGTCCAGCGTCACACAGGCCAGTCCCATCACGGCGTCACATTGGTTCGCCCACCGTCACACGGGCCAGTCCCTGCCACAGCGTCACACAGGCCCGTCCCCTGTCACGCTGGCGGGCAGACAGTAACGTAGCCGTCACGCTACAGGCCAGTACCCGTCGCG
Source organism: Balanus glandula (assembly GCA_030265075.1). Lineage (NCBI taxonomy): Eukaryota > Metazoa > Arthropoda > Thecostraca > Balanomorpha > Balanidae > Balanus > Balanus glandula. The sequence goes on from JARBER010163450.1 coordinate 7,855, forward strand.
TAGTCCAGGCCATGCTGGCATGTCACACATCTCTACCCCCGCCACACACTTAATGCAATAAATAGCAGTCCCTCCAATGCGCTTGGCAAAGACATTGTTTTGCAGTAAAGTGATTTGCAATGTTCATACATCACCCCTAATACACCAACGTATGTCTTACAGGTTCATCGTATGTTTTCAGACGCCCGCAAGGGAAGACGTCACATGTTTTGGTGCTCGTGACGTCTTGCATTAACACATAGCTTGAAATGGCTATCGAGACTCAAACATTTACAAGTTTTAAGTCAGACCGATGATTTAGAGAGACAGCACTAGTCCTGAACTAGACTTTTCCATTAAGGTTATTTTTCATCGTAATTTCCTTGACCTTATCTATTTTACGACCATATCTGCCACCTCGCACGCTATGCGTGACAGCACGACATACCCCGGACAGACTTTACGCGTCCATGTCACTGTGCCTGGCCCGTGTCACAATCCGCCGCGGTTATACAGATCAGCAAACCACCACTCATGGGTGCCGCACCGCGCCTGACAGCACAAAATAAACACACAGCGTCACACCGCCTCCGGCCGGGGCTTCAGTCGTCGGACAGCAGCTCGCCAGACACCACACGAGCTGTTAATTAGCCGGCCAGGGGGTCAGCGCACTCACGGCCCAGACCGCCGCGGGCGTGGCTCGGCGCGGCAGAAGCGCCAGGAGACACGAATGGAGAGCACCGGCCTCGTTTGCGCTAGAAACCAGGCACGGCGCGCGCGAGAGAGAGGAGCATGCCGTCGAACCCATTTGCTCGATGAGCTGTGAGAGACGACTGCGCGCTACGGCTGAGCGGACTGCGTTAGAAGATTGACGGCCCAACGAACCGGTGCCAGCGTAGAAAGCTGACTGTCGCCGCGTGCTGGCCTCGGGGGAGGATTTAACGCGTCACGTACCGCCCCCGCTTGTCGTCGGATTCGGCGTGTTCTGCGTCCCATGAGCACATGCATAACGCATCACTTGTCGCGGACAACACTCAAGCCGAGCGGGCATCCGAGAAGCTTGCGCGATTGCGCTGCGCCGTGTATTGATATCAGGCCGCATTCTGCTCGGGTGTATCGCTCCTTAACGAGATAATGAAATACACATCCCGGAGCACTGGCTTCACTGGCTCGGTCGGTGCTGAGAACGTCACCGCCTTTGACATGCAGCAATGCACTGCACTGCAGGAACCAGTTCAGCTAGTCCATCGCTGCGAGCCCCTCATTAGAAAACTCCCAGTGGCATTCACAGATCTGTTAGCCAAGTATAGACCGTCAGCCGTCCTTGCAGCGGCCTAGCATCGGATTAACCCGCTACCGTCCTTGGATACCTTCGATAAGAACATATTTTCGCGTGCTGTTTAACACAAACACTTAAAACTGTATTCCGCTGTGTCCGCTAATTCGTACTGGTATCAAGGGAGTGCCCAAACTACTAACAACATACTGCAGATCGCTGTAGTGATGCACGCCACATGTGGCCGCCAAATGGCGGACCAATGACGGACAAATGACTGACAAATGACGGACAAATAACGTACAAATGACGGACAAATGACGGACAAATGGCGAACAAATGGCGGACAAATGGCGAACAAATGGCGGACAAATGGCGAACAAATGGCGGACAAATGGCGGACAAATGATGGACAAATGATAGACAAATGACGGGAAAATGGAGGACAAATGACGGACAAATGACTGACAAATGACGGGCAAATGGAGGACAAATGACAGACAAATGACGGACAAACAGGGAACAAATGGCGGACAAATGGCGGACAAATGGCGGAAAAACGACAGACAAATGACTGAAAAATGGCGTACAAATGACGAACAAACGGCGGACAAATGACTGGTAAATGACTGGTAGGTGACCGACTGACCAAATATGTGACAAATAACCAACTGACCATATGACGGACAATGAGGCAGGTAACATCTCATTCGAACCAGCACGGCCGCAGCGGCAGATACCTAGGCACCATGAAGCAAACAGAGGGGGCCTGTTCCCGGCGGAGACCCCTCTGTGTTGCCAGCTGGCCTGAGGAGCTGCCAGATACAGCCGGCCGCGGGACAGAGGGCAGGACGCGGCACACCCCCGCCCGTCTCCGCTGAGGAGACGCAGCTGAAGGTGTGTCGGGGAGTCCGGAGCGGCTTCCGCCAGTCACACCCACGGTCACACCCACGGTCACACCCAACCGGTCCCGGTCC
>JARBER010163471.1:0-10084 GCA_030265075.1 Balanus glandula
CATGAATTCCCCAAAGTTTCTCCCATTTCCATCCCATTTCCATTCCCATGGGAATTTCCATTCCATGAAGGGCTCTACTTGACACCGCATTGGTGTGTACATACCTACATATGGTTTATACATAGATCGTGTCTCGAAATGCGAAAATGTCTTTAAAAACAGGAACCGGCACCGGCACCGCCACTGCTCATCATGAGTTGGGACCGGCAGGCCCGGCCACATGTGGCAGAACCCACCAGGCCCGGCAAATAGCAGTAAGCATGTCTACAGCATCATGCATTTAACTATGATGCAACTCCCGAACTTGTCTGAGCCCGACATGAGACCGCGAGCCTGGATTCAAACACAGCATCAGGCCCGCCGGGCCTGAATATGGACCCTGCGCTGGCTCCGTAGTCCTGAAATTTGCATCTCTTATCGTGACTTCGGTTGACCTTTTCAGTTGCTGAATGAGCTCACCAGTATTTGGTTATGGATGTTGAGCTGGGACATGGGACATGTTACATGCATTGAGCTGTTGAGCTGGGACATGTTAAATTGTTTGACACACTTATTCTTTCCACCAGCTGTATGTTTTTTTCGGGAGCTTTCGAAAGCACAGTACGGCTTTCTTCATCAGCCAATAACACTTATAAGTAGAGTAAGAATATAATAAAAGTCATTGAGTTTGTTCGTTGTCGCAATCGTAATATAAAAGCGCAGAATATACGTACAGTACAGTGAAACTCAATAACAGCTATACATTTCTTTTTAAATCCAAACTCCTTCCTACCCTCCTTGATCTTTCGTATTCTCCAATTAGATTCATAAGCTAGTATTTGTACCTATTCCCATAACATCTCCTAGCCTGATTCTAATACGTTTTTAGAAATCCTAGAAAGCCATACTGTGCTTTCGAAAACTCCCGAAATAAACATTAAGCTGGTGGAAAAAATATGTGAGTCAAACAATCGAGCTCACCAGTAGTTCTTCGATAATATGTTGACGCATGACTTCACATTTGTCAACAATTTTGCATGGCTGTTCATTGACGAGTCTATGTAGCTCGATTATCATTAGATAGCTTTGTAATACTTGCACAATGTACAATGTACATTGCACATGGTTTGTTGGTACAGTATATTAGTGTACTATTTGAGACGAGTATGCATAGACAAACACAGTATGGCGTCAGGGCGATTCCTATGACCTCAAAGGTCGCCAAATATCTGATGATCTTAAAATCGGGCACCAACCGATTATTATCATCACAAGCAAAAACCTTGTTTTTGAATCGTAAAGCAGCCCCTTAAGGGGTGAGCGCCAGTAAGAGATATACTGCTCAGTGCTCAGTAAGAGATGAAGATATATATAAAAAGAGATAAAGATATGTATATAAAAAATCAAATCACAGGATCTTAAGTGTATCAGACAATCATGAAAAGGAAACAGACCAGCTTCGGATAAAAATCAGAAAACGATACTATTTTGTTTGTTAATACGGTTTCTTTTTTTTCTAAAAAATTGTCATACATGTCGCTAATTCAGGAGAAGAGGTCGTAAATGATAAGTTTTATGTCACGTGGATCGCACATTTATTATCACGCACACCTGTCCCAGCACTCCATTCCTTCGCCAAAAAGTCAAAATATATCGCCAAGTCGCCTACTGCTCAGTAAGAGATGGAGATGCGTCTAGGCTCTTCTTGAAATGCGCATGACTGTTGTTATGTTTAGCGTATGGGTGCGTCACTACTCGATTCAGCGTGAGTGAGCGACTTCCGTACCGGTCTTATCTGTTCCTATCGGCAGATCGGGCCTCACTAAACATGCCGGAGAATGTCGGTGACGCACTGCAGGCGAACTCACTATTCCTGCAACGTTGACGATTGCGACGACACAAGTCATGGCCAAGGTCAAAGAGGACGCGCCGAAGCCGAGACGAGACCACACGCCGCTTCTGACTGGCGCTCGAAGCATGCTAACTAACGTACAGCTCAGCCGATGGACTTAGTGTTTAGCAAGCGTCTGACTATATTCTCAACGAAACATTGGCGCTATACTCGGCACCAAAGGTTTTCGCCGGCTTCGCTAAAGCAATCATTCTGACACTTAGCGCGGAAAAAACTCGTAGTGCAATGCGGGTATGATGGTCCAACGCCTTGACCTGCAGCCTGGGTTGAGATTCGGGACACGGGGCTGAGCCACATGGCGATGACTGTTCGGATCGTGAACGAGCGAGGCACTGACTCAGAGATCAACAGTGAGACGGGTCTGGCCTTGGCTTTGGTTTGCATGCAAAATAGCCAGAGAAAAACCGGTTGTTTTACGTTCATGTAACCGCCGATGCTGTATTTGTTCTTAAATGGTGACAGTTGGATGGAATCATCTTGTAGCCAGACGCATTTTGTTCAGCATGTAACATCTTGTAAGTTTGCTTTCAGTCTTTATTGTTTGTTCGGGCGCTTTTATTGTTACCGACGTGCCGAAACAAGCCTGTCTGTATTCGCTTTTGGCTGCTGAAGCGTGGAGACCGTTGTGCTTTTTTCATGATATATGCTACGTTGACTGGTTCCGAGCTCATAATCATGCATCAGTTGCTGATCAGTAGAATGTCATGCTGGACAGTCTCGCATCGATTATTGACAGGCATTGGCCACTGAGCGTTTTCACCATACGAAGACCAGCGCCTGACTCCTGATCATTTCGATCTGGATCAAAATCGGTGCTTATGGTAATCATGTGCGCAGAGAACAACTGCAACATGTTTACAATCTCTCAGGTCGCGTGTTTTAAAGTTATCACCTCGGGCACACCATGGGCAAAGACGTTTTTTCTTACAGTATCTAGAGTCCTCATTCGACGCGGCCACTGGGACTGCAAGCCACCCGGCATCAGCTAACTGCAGGCATGCGAAGAGCAGCTACCATCGCTCGCCCAATACGTCAGGCAGTTTCGTCTTCTCATCGATGGAGACGTCATCGTTTTCGAACTCCTCGGGCATAGGGCAACCTGGCAGCTTTTCCGCCACATCTTGCTTCAGTTTGTTTCCACATTGTCGCTGAACAGTACTAACACAACGGTTTTGGTCCTCAGGCATTAGAGGATTTTATGTCTGTCAGCAAGTTGTCTGTCACCAGCCCCATACTTCAGGCGGCGCTGGTGCGTGGTGCAGCTCCAAGTCGTGCGTCGGGTCATCAGCAGCGACAGGAGCAGCCAACTAAGCACGCGCGTTAAGCAATGCGGCAACAGTGCTCTCTTTTGACTGAGGACTCTGGATGAACGATGAAGTGTTCATCGAATTCTTCTGTACCTATCTGCTTAGTTGGCTGCTCCTGTCGCTGCTGACGCCGCCACGGCGATTTAAAATAACGTCAGAAAATACCCCTATATGATATTCTATTTTGATTCCCTACTGTTGTATAGTTCGGCGTTTTTTAGCCAACAAATTATTTTTCAGCGATTTACGCAACCTAAAATATTTCACCAATTTGGATAAAAATGCTCGTCGATGCTTAATTGATACAGAACCATGGGAATAACTGCGAGTAGCTATGAGTTAAAAAAGATAGTGCTCCTAGTGCCCAGCCAAGCGGCTCGAGCTCACAGAGCTAACAGAGCTCACAGCGCTGGCACCGTTCCCGAGTAACGCGGCCGCCGGCGCCTGCGAGCCTGCGCCTGCGAGAGGGACCCGCGCCTGCAAGCGAGGGACCCACTCGGGCCTCCAGCTGCGTCGCCCGCTCGCTGCGGCCACAGCGACTGACCAGCACCTGTTTGCTTGTGGAGGTGTAGTGCCACTCAATGCAATTTATACCGACGTGAGGTGACTGAGCCCGATAGGCTAGAAACGTGCGGTAATATCGTCACTGGTTGAGTTGATATGTGCTGTGTAGTGTTTTTTATTGGAGTGTTCGCTTGTGATTTTACCGATATATTGTATCATCCATTTTTTTGTCATATCTTAGGGCACGGAACAAAGATGTTCTGTTTTGTGGAGTGTCAGCTAGGATCAGTACAATGCAATGTTTTGGACTATCAAGGAAACTGCCAAAGGGTTGATTCGTTTTGCTGGATCCCAAAATCAAACTTGCTCTTCAAAACTTATCACTTAGAGAGCCCATGCTGATATTAAAGGAATACGCACCCAATTTTTGTAATGCTGTACACTACATAACAACAAAAAACATTCACTTTTCTACTGATAAATTTGCATCAATTTCTCACAAAGAAAATGCTCTTCTTGCATTGCTCGTCATCGTCTGTGCTCTAAATGTTGGTTGCCTTATCATGCATTACGGAACTCATATGGGTTTAATCTTCTTAGATGTTAAATTCAATGTCATGCGGAAACAAAAAGGTGTAGTTTGCTGCATATTGCCATAAATAAGATGTCTCGACCCTGAAACCTCACCACAGGTATGACATTATCCCGACATAGTAGCGTCTTTGTTCCTTAAGGATTGATCAAATGATTGCGGATGCACTAAAGCTGCCCAATAACGGCATAAGGCACAACAGCTTAAAACAACCGCAAGCCTTTTCTTGTTTGCAACATTGAATATATAGCTCCAATGAGGAAACGTGTTTTTGGTTTTAAGATAGGATTTATGGTTGTCTCTGAATGAAAAGACTTAACTAATGTGAATAACCGCTTATCAAGCGCTTGATATAGCGACGATTTATCCAACCGAAAAAATCATTTCGTTTCGGCTAACGGCGAGTGTTGATTTGGATAATACGATGACCCAGGAAGTGGCGAAAAACAATTTACGTTGTGATTTATCAACATACGGCACCGATTGCAAAATAAATATACAATATCAATATTCACCGTCAATATATCACCGATTGCATTGTTGTATACCCACTATTTGTCGAGTGATATGTATGTTGGAACAAATGTATCTTGCAATAAAACATGTGTGCGTATGGAAAGTGTTTTGAAACGATGTTGCATCCTCAAGCATCATAAACTATTTAAAGCATTGTCCAGGAAGTTCTAAAAAGGAAAACAAGAAGAAATATTAATCCGCACGGCGCAGGAGTATTCAGCCCAACGCGCGGCACAAGGTGTTAAAACTTTACCCCACTCATATCTTCCGAGCCGTTGATTGCAGCAAGACGCACAAAGCTGCAATCGATAGCCCAGGGCAAGTTGTCGAACCATAGTAATTGGTGTTGAACTAGAGGTCATATGTAACGTCACAGGTCAGGTCAAAGGTCAAATTCGAGCTTCTCGAGTTTACGGGCCATGCTTTCAATTCAAAGTCTTGGATTTTGACTTTTATTACCCATAAACCTCTTAAAAATATACAATTACTATCCCACAATACAAAGAATAGAAATAAAGATCAAGGTCAAGGTCAAAGTCAAGTCACAAAAGGTCACCATTTTTAAAATGTCAATGAAACTCATGCAACACATGTTTTATAACCAATTTTACGTGTATAATTAGATGTCAATACTCATTTTTACATTCATACCACAACAAATGATCCTCTGGCAAAATTCAGGTCAAAATCGGCTTATTTAGGAATTAGGGTCAAACTTTGAAATAACCTAAATGAAATCCTGAGTAGATGTTCCTTGACTATGTTTGTCTGATAAATACATTAGTGCTATTTATTTGTCCGTATCTTGAAAAAATAGAAAAAACATGATTTTTACAAATGACGCCATCAGTCACGTACACTCAGGGAGATATATCATATAACTCAGTCAAAATCAGATACATTGTTTTGAAATATGGTTTTGACATTTTCTATGCGTAGTTTTCTCTTATATATTCCGCCATGTTGAATATCTTGAGAAAATAATAGTTATATGAAAACTTTTTTAAAGCTATTATTTTTGAACTTGTATGGGTAAAAGCGATGACAAACACGGACTGGATGAGACAGACGAGACTTTCCTGTAGGGGACGATACAAACATCGACTGGAGTTTGGTGGGCCAGTGGTGAACTATGGAGGGACTCCATGGAACCCCTGGCCTGCCTGTGCGTTTCGCTCGTAAGTGAGCTAGAGCTTCAATTAAAAAACAAGCGTGCTGATTGTGACGAGAGGAAGCCGTTGATACACGAGTTTAAGGTTTCATACCGTCTTATGACCTCTAAGGTGAAGTTAATGATCCGAAAGTTATCATATCGTAATGGTGTTGAATTCTACAAATGTTTTGTCAGAAATAGTACAAAGCATCTTGGAATAGGTGCCAAATTCAAAATTAACATCAGAAGCTGGTTATAAGTTCCCAAAACTTCATGTCAAGTCATATGATGTCATTGTCCTTGGTTGGCTTATGATGACCTTGTGATCGTGAATGACCCAGTGGAACATATGATAACGTCAAATGTGTATCATAATAGAAATGAGCGTCACAAAGTTCATTAGAAACTGCCAGAAGCCAAAGGAAAGTTATAATGGTCATCAGAGATCATTAACCTCTGAAAAGGTCAATCATGGTCACGAACGCTTGGAATCCATCTGTTCCGCGAATCTTTGAATATATGTATTACCAAAAAGTAAACATTCGGAAACAGAGGTTGCATATTACAACAGTGGCTCCAGATATAAGCAGTAATAATTTATACGATTTTTGAACAATTTGACGCATACCTGTTGACTTATTTTGGACTGTGACAGTGCATTATGTGGTGCTGATTTCAAATTTTGTTTCCATTTTACATAGTTACATGTTCCACTGGGGTCATGCACCCGTGCCGGTCAATTGAGTGCTAGTCAATCAGCCGCCTACCTCCAAGGACCTGATATGAATTGTGGAGAGTCTGGTAGTCCTAGGACAATTTGTGACGCTGTTTTCAAGTTCTGCGTCCATTAAGCATAAATGGATATATATCTTTGTTTAGTTACGATTCTAAGAATGATTATAAGCAATTCAATATTTACACATGTACGATTAAAATGACATCTGGGTCATTTACAAGTCAAATAATAAGTTACCTACTGACCCAGGACATTGAAATCGGGTTTTAACGGTTTTCTCTTATTAGATGAAACACGCCAGTATTTTTCCTCGAAGCTCTAGCTGAATTAGTGGTGAAAGGCCAGTGGTCACACTATCAGTCCATTACTTTCCTTTACGGTCACGGTACATCGAACCCTGCACGGGCAGCCTTTTAGCAGTTGAACTTCTCCCGTTAAACAGTTGGCACTTCTTCAGCAAAGCAGTTTAAACCTCTGCCGTTAAGCAGTTGTACTTCTTCAGCCAGGCAGTTAAAACTTCTGCTGCGCCTGATTTGAACTGCCAGCATCCGAGCTGTTTCGGGCTCACCCACACTCGGGTGAACGACCCCCTGGCCTCTCTCCCTGCGCGGAAGTGCGTTCTGCGTATGGCAGCTGTGCCCTTGACCATGGCGGATGGGGGGGGGGTGAAGGGGGGGGGGGCATGAGGAGTAGCGCGGCGGTGGCGGCAGGTGCTGCCTGTTTGGGGGTACAGAGCCATGCCGCCACCAGCGCACAACAATAGCGCATCGCCTCGCCAAACCGACCAGCGTCAGTGCTCGCAAATACACCAGGTGCCCCCGCAAATGCCGTCAACAGCTCGCAGATTTCCTGGGGCATCGGCCTGGCGCGCGCGGGCCTTCAAAGGGGTGGTCGCGCGCGGGCCTTCAAAGGGCTCACCGGGAGTGCGCCGTCAAAGGACGCGCGAGCCTTGAAAAGGTTCACTATATGCGGATTGCGGGCCCTCAAAGGGTTCGTAAATAGGAGTAAGCAGGTGACCGGGGCTGACGTGACGTGACGAGGGTTGCAGACGCGGGGGTGACGACCTCGCCGGAGCCTCGGGAGAGGACGGCGCGGGCAGGGGACAATAGGGGGGGGGGGGCAGGGGGGTCGCCGCGCGGGTCAGATCTCGGCATGTGTCCGGTGCGTCCAGAATAATGTCCCGACCCGACCCTTTGTAATCCGCCAGCTGGCGGCTCCGGTGCGGCGGCGGAGTCTTGAAATGGCGCGGCAGAGGGGCAATGGCGGGACGCGCGTGTGCGGGCAGATTCAAAACAGAGCCGCAGCGCGGTATGTTGCCATGCGAGGCCGGTGGCACGTGGATCGCGATCGGCTCCGAACACGGCATCGATTATTTCCGCGGTCGCTGACCTCTCGCTCTGTCTCAGTGCATTGGGCATTAGCCAGGATGGCGGGGAAGATACGGAAATGATACCAGATAGGCTAGTCAAAATTGCCGACTACGAGCTGGTGAAAGACAATGAATGGACTATTCCTTTGAGAAGCTTATCTTCCATTATTATCATCTATTTATCAACCTTCACAATGTAGGGGTTTGCTTTTCGCTCCTCCTCATATTTTTTCGCTGATTGAAAAAAAGAAAAAATGGTGGAGCGCAGCGCCGCCATTCTTAACACGTGGTCTGTTTGGGCATCAATTGCCCAAAATTTGAGAAAAAAATATACCTCGGGTCATCAGAGGTCAGGTCACGTGAAGCCATAAATAAAAACATTTGCGGTCGTGCTTAAGTAATAGTTTTTCACTGATAATTTTCAAACTTACAGAATGTCATAAGGACACACGTATGTACCTACCTACATATAATTATGTTGTCTCGAAATCTGGATATCAGTGATTTGACGCTGAGTCAATTGTATGACCTTCACAATATAATTTGATTGAAAATACCGAAATCCTCCTTTTTCAATGTTATGCATGATATCAGTCCAATTACCTCTGAATCATTTGATCATAGCATATTTGTGATGCCCCAACTATAAGTTTTGTTCAGTAATCCAGTAGACTTATTCGAGGCTATCCGAGTTCACTAGAGCCCTTCATGGGATATATTTTCAGCATCCTAACTCATACGGCATTTGAGTACGATGACGAGATATACGAGACCGGCTTGATCAGTCTCTACTGGGCAGGCTTCAAGGACACTACAACGTCGTGTATACGCCAGTCCAGCTGATGTGGAAGAGCACGTGCTCGACTGTCACGCAATGCGGAACCGGCTCCAATTACATCACCGATTTCACTCGACAATCCGGTAAACCAGTAGACTGCAGATGGTGAGGCATTTGTGGCACGCCGCTTGTTTAGCGGGCCCGTGCGGCGGACGCGGCTGAAACTCAGCTCATCACTGCGCCAGTGTGCGTACATACCAACTCGTAATTCATAAGGCGAATTCACCTGGCGTACATATGAACCAGTGCACCGGAGAATGAGTGAGTACCGGCTATCTTGAAGAGTCGACAGACATCGCTGTCGGTGACTGCCGTGTCCAGTGTCCAGTTCCACATCCTACCACATTTACTTCGCAGCAGAACAGGACACTGATCGTGTACATCTGCTTCAGGTTATCCGCTGCCTTTCCGGATTGTAAAGTGAAATGGGTGATGTGTAATTTGACCCGGTCTCACATTGCACGACTGTCGACCACGTGCTCTTCCATATAAGCTGGACTGGCGGACACGACAACGTCGTGTCCTTGCAACCATCAACGAAGAGACTGATAAAGCCGGGCTCCCATGCTAAATCAGTGCTGATAATTACGAATCAGAAAAATCGTCTGCACCTTCCAAATAATAGATTCTTGTCATTTTGTATTGCCAGATTATCATTACAGGTCTATATGCGCCATATAAAATCACCGGCTCCCTAATATGTGAAAGAAACACGTCTTTGACGACACAGTCTACAGTACTGGAGGCTAGTACAGCTTACGGGTGCCAATGTCTTTGTTTTTACGCTCGTCTCAATTTTTCCCTGACTAACAAGTAGCACGCTTAAATTCACTATTTCATAAACGCTGTTGGTTCTTTAGTAAAAAATTACCGCCAAGGAGTTTTTTTAATGCCTTTACTTTTGAAGGCTTTACTTTACAGGGTTTTGCTTTACAAGTTAGTCACTTACTATAATATAATTAATTGTCCATTTCAGAAAGCTGAGAAAATAATTTTAAAGTTACGTTATAACGCAAGCCAGCGCGACATTTTCCGTTTTAGATGGATTCGGGCCGGCAAAGTCATGATTACCGATAACTTATTCTTTTGAGGCTGAATCTGTTTTTATCATGCAACTGAGAGACCATTTCCTATTCAGCACGTGTTACACAAATTCTACCAATAAATACATGTGTTTA
>JARBER010163482.1:0-10082 GCA_030265075.1 Balanus glandula
ACTGACGGCGGCCGGGTCATTAGGGGGCAGCGCGCGGGTCGCCGGTGCCGGGCCGCGGCCCCCAATAGCAGCTCGTTACTCCCCGAGTCCCGGCAGGCCGCCGCGCCCAGACGACGGACAAGAGGTGCTCTCGGCGACACCGACGGACCGCGTACCACGCGCCGCACCCGGACGACAGACACGAGCAGCTCCGGCGACACCGACGGACCGCGTACCACGCGCCGCACCCAGCCGAAAGACAAGAGCAGCTCACGGCGGTCGCGTCGCCGCGGGGTACCGCGACCGAGCAGAGTTGTTGACACAGAGCCAGGTGCTCCACAATCGGCGGCCAACGCCGACCAGCGCCGGCCGCCGGCGATAAACCACACACCTCAGCGCACATCAGCCGGTAACAAACCTCGGAGCGTCCCGACACGCCGGCGGCGGCTGGCGGCGGCGGCGACGGCGGGCGGCTGTCACTCAGCCGCTCCGACCCGGCCGGTGTGGGCAGAGCGGCACCTCGCTCTCCGACTGCTCCAAAGGTCAGCGCCGCCGCCGACAGAGGTCAGCCGCCACTCACTGCCGGCTGAGCCGCGACCCGCGCTACCGGCCGTCTCGACACCTTCCTCCTACGGCTCCAGCCCGGCCGGCCCTGCAGCCCAGGTTTGCCGGAGGCCCTGCAGCCGAGGTTTGTTGGAGGCGGCCGGCTGTCCCCCGAGTCCAGCAGGGGTGCAGGGGAGCAGGGGAGCAGCTGAGCAGCCGAACAGCTGGGCAGCTGATCGGGGAGCAGCTGAGCAGCTGGGCAGCGGAGCAGCTGAGAAGGGGAGCAGCTGAGCAGCTGATCGGGGAGCAGCTCAGCAGCTGGGCAGCTGAGCAGCTGGGCAGCTGATCGGGGAGCAGCTGAGCAGCTGAGCGGGGAGCAGCTCCGCCAGCTCACACCGCGCTCCCTAAGGGCCGTCTGCAGCCACAGCAGCACACACGGCAACTGTCGTCCAGCAGCGCGCTGATCCGCGCCACAGGTCATTATCCACTGCCCAGCCGGCGGCGGTCTGCGGCAGGCTGCACCGGGTCAGGCCGGGCCAGGATCACGGGCCACGGCTGCCGCCAGGCGCCCCGGCGCGTCCCAGCGCGTGGGACAGCGGTGACCGGGCTCTGTGCAGTGACAGACAGCGGACGGTCCGGGGACGACCTTGGCCGGCCGGTACACAAAGCCGTGCAGCGGAGACGTCCAACGCGACACGTGACGTCACTACACGTCACGACACGACACGACACGACACGACACGACACGTCACGACACGACACGACACGACACGTCACGTCACGTCATGATACGACACGTCACGTCACGTCACGTCACGTCACGTCACGTCACGACACGACACGACGGAGCGGCAGAACGGTGGCGGCCGGCTCACCGGTCCAGCAGTGACGGCGTCATCCGCAACCAACACCCCGCAGCTGCCGGCCCGAAACGGTCACACCAGGCTACGGCTACATAGCTGCCCAGACGAAACCCAGTCACACCAGGCTCGGTAGCTGCCCGGACGAAACACAGTCTAACTACGCTCCAGGGCTGCCAGTCGGAAAACTAGCCAGACTAGCTCCGCAGGCCTCCTTCAAAGACTGATGCTGCACAGGCTGCCACAGCTCTCTGTGTACATAGAGCGCGGTGAAAATAGTTCAATGGAGCAGAAGCAGCTAGCTCGCATCCAATTTGTATTACTATGTAAAAAGCATGCAAAGGTTTTGAAAGAAGACATCTCCAAGAGCGAATCATAGAGTTTTCACTCAAAACTGTCCGTTTCAGCATTTGCGAGCTGAGTTGTCCCCAGTCGCTGCCGGTCTCCCGTAGCCTCGGAGTCATCTGACTGAACTGGATCACAGAGAAACCATCTCACTGGACTGGATCACAGAGGAGTCATCTGACTGAACTGGATCACAGAGGAGTCATCTGACTGGACTGGACCACAGAGGAGTCATCTGACTGAACTGAATCACAGTGGAGTCATCTGACTGAACTGGATCACAGAAGAGTCATCTGACTGGACTGGATTACAGCGGAGTCATCTGACTGGACTGGATTACAGCGGAGTCATCTGACTGAACTGGATCACAGATGAGTAATCTGACTGAAATGGACCACAGTGAAGTCATCTGACTGGACTGGACCACAGAGGAGTCATCTGACTGGACTGGACCACAGTGGAGCCATCTGACCGGACCGGACCACAGTGGAGTCACAGCCGGCTGTGGGGCGATACCACGTCCCTCACCTCCGCACACCACATCGAACCACAGCCCTCCAACTGGTCTGTCACCGAGCACGCCACCGTCCACTCGTCACCGGGCAGTGGCGGCGGCGGCAGCGCCCACCCGACCGACCGACCGACACCCGCTCAAAGCGCGCTCCATCATCGCGCGGCCACGCCACATGAATCCCGTCGGACATGTGACCCGGCCGCCTCTGACGTCAGGCGAACGATGGCGGGCGGCGGCGGCGGCGGCGGCGGCGGCGGCGGCGGCTATGAATCTGCGGCGCCGTCACATCTGTCGGCTCCAGACAGCCGCACGGTGGCTGCGCTGCCGTTAGCCGTTCAGTGCGTGCTCCGCTGAGCAGGGAAAACGGCGGCCGGAGGCAGCCATCTCTGTCTCCAGCGCCGCGTGTCCTTTGCGCCGCGCGTTTGTGGTGATACCGTCTGACAGCAAGGACGGAGGTTCCTGGCAGGTATCAAGGCCGGCATGCGATACATGCTCACTGCCCCGGCATGCACCGGTGTGGTTAAACATACGCACAGTTCAGTGCTGTGGAGGTCAGGTACGAACACGGTCCGGGCTGCAGTGCGCGTGTCTCACGCACGCCCCAACTGTGTGTGCTCAGCAGGCGGGGCCAGGCGGGGCGGCAGGTGTTCCTCTGTACGTGGGGGGGGGGGGGGGGTGGCAGGTGTTCAATACTGAGGACCGTAGGTCACGGGACTTCGGATGAGCACCTCATGTGTGCTGTTTTACGCAGCACCAACACAGCTGTGTATTCTGTAAAAAGCTTTCTCTGATTTTCACCTTTCTACTACTGGGAGCAGCCAGAGTCTGTCTCAACCGTCTACAAACAGTACCTACACAAATACCAGCATCGCAGAAAGTCGCCGACGTGCAGATTTGTATAACTCATTTCAGCCAACGCTCGGAGTATTGCGGAAATTCGAGTCCACACGGAGCATATAGATAGCCAATTAGCATTTCCCAACGATTCGTTCGATTGGGAAATTTACACGTCTCAACTCACATTCGAAATTCGCGTGACCAAATGTAAAATTAAATATTTCCTAGGACGCTGTTAATGCTTTCCGGCGTGTGCGGGCGTCTTGTGCAAACGTCACCTCAGCTGTGAAAGGTCAGATGTGAGCGGGGCGGCGGTGCGGTCCGGAGATCAGTCCAGCTTCTCCGTAGCCGGCGGCGTGGCAGGCCGGGCCGTCACCTGATCAGCCCGGCCGCCCGGCAGTACCCGCCGGCCACAGCAGCGCCATCTACGCGGCCGCGGCGACAGATGGCGCCACAGCCGCGCAGCAGCGACGCCCGGCCCGGCAGCCCGCCCCGGAGGCCCTCCGGGGTAGTTTACGACGTCCGATCCGCGGCCGACCGCCGGGCAGCGACAACTCCATCGCGTCTATCGGCCGGGCCATCGTCCTCGCCGCCTCACCGCCCCGCAGCGCCTCACCCTGCTACCAGAGCGGCCCCGGGAGAGGGCAGTGATACCGCGACCGGCGCGGAGCTGCCCGCTGCATCAGCCGGCCGCCGCTGCATGCCAAACAGCGCGTTTATGCCGGCCGCCGGCGCCGTATGCAGAGAGAGCGCCGGCCGCGGCTCCGAAGCAGTGGATTACACGGCTGCGGCCCCGTCTGTCGACACGTCTCCGCCGCCAGCCGCGCCAGATTCGGAGCGGAGCCGCGCACAGACGGCCGGCAAGGACACGCTGAAGGACGCTGCCGCGGCCGGGGCCACCGCCGGGTCACGTGCTCCCGCCGACGCACGTCCATCCGGACCAGGCCACAGGCGGCTCACATCCTCCCGGCGCCGCACTTCCGGACCAGAGCACAGGCTGTGCGTCAGCTCCGAGCACGGCACCGGCGCAGCGCTACGCCGCTACGCCCGTGGCGTAACGTCCGGTCGCCGAAGCTGCGTGCCGCGCGGAATCACAACACGAGCGGCCGAGCGGCGCGCCGCGCAGAGCACCACTACACGAGCGGCTGAGTGGCGCGCCGTGCTCGCCATCACAACACACACGGCCGAATCTGCGCTCCGGTCAACGGCAGCCGACTGTCATTCTGCCGCTGTTGCTGGCCGGGCTTGGGGCGGCTGGCGCCGCCCACAACAGGACAGAGCCGCTTCGAGTGTCAACACGTCGCGCCAGTTGACAGAGTGGAGCGGATTCCTTTCACACTGCATACAGCCCCATTTAAGTCCGCACACAGCGAGCGGCGAAGGTCGCGGCATAGAGTCGCTTCCCGCACTGCCACCGCGGCACACAATGGGGCGGTATAATTATGTTGAAGCCCCCGGCCGGCGAAGGCTGACACGGCTGCTCCCATAAGGAAGGAGCAATAACTCAGCTCCGGAGGCTGCCCTGTATCCTCCCGCCGGCTGTTAACATCCCTGCAGACTCGGTGACGGGCTCCCGTGACCCTCGAGCGGCTCTCGAGCGGCCCACGAGTGGCCCACGAGCGACCCAGACCGGCCGAAGGTCGATCGACGGCAGCACGCCGCGCGCACACCCGACAAACTTAGCAGAACACCGCCCGATCGGGCCCGCCGTCCCACCAACACACGCTATTCCTGGCGCTGACCTAGCGGGTCGCGGCCGATTCGGCGGGCCGCTTGGCAGCTGCGGTCGCCGCCTCAGTGGCACACAGGAGGAAGGTTGGCTGCCAGCAGCCCGCCGTGAGCCGGTCCGTCCGCGGCAGCTCACAGGAAAGTCGGCGAAGTGGGCCAGTGACGTCACGGAAAACACAGCGTGACGTCACAGGGCCAGCACGCGACCATCAGATGGCGGAGCGCCCCTGTCGCCGGGCGTCCGACAGGTGCACGGACAAAGCACCGGACACCTTATCAATCGCAAGACCGCACGCCAGTCGCTGGGACGGACGTCACAATCCGTTTAATAACAGCAAGACCTTCAAAGCCAATACAGTCGGCCAGACACATCAAATCGCCAAGAGACGCCGCTCTGTGATTTATTGGCCGCTCTTTCAATCGGCCATTCAGAATGCTTTCACGGTCGCCGCTTACTGCCGTCCTTAGCTTGTGTGGCGGATTGGTCTCGCGGCAGTCCCCCGTCAGCCGGATGATTCATCTCGGCCCGATAATGAACCGCTCTCCATATTGAGCCGCGGCGCCAGAACGTCAGACGGACGATGCATGCGGTAAATCAGCCGCCTCTCGGCCGAAAATCGGGCTCAATGCAGACCGGAGCCGGGCCCGGAACCGGCCGACGGAGCCGGCAGACGGGCCGCCCGGCGTCCCGCACTAACAATACGCCGCTGAGCCACCGCCAGACCAACGCGGCGCACTCAGCCAAAGCCGCTCACGTCACGATACAACAGAAAACAGACGAAAAACAGCACACAGGCAGCCTCACAACGGCGGCTCAGAATGGCCTCGAGTGGCTGCACAATCAGCCGACGCCAAAACAGCTTTACTATGCGGCTCAATGCGATGAGCTGCGCACAAACCCGGCGCGGTTCGCCGGCTGATTGGGCAGCAGCGGTGCCGTTTGTCGAATGCAGCCCGACGTCCGCCGCTGGCTAATTATGCATATTCGTGGCGCGGACATTTATTCGCTAGCCGGGACCGCCGTCGCTATGTTGACTGCAGCCCGGCTTCAGAGAGCGGCGCTTCTGACGAGGCGGGGTGCTACTGACGGCCAAAACAGCACCCACCGGCACCGGGTTATGGCTGACACGCATAACACGGGCTGACACAGGCTGACACGGGCTGGCACGGGCTGGCACGGGCTGGCACGCGCTGGCACGGGCTGACACGGGCTGACACGGGCTGACACGGGCTGGCACGGGCTGGCACTGGCTGACACGGTTGACATTGGCTGACAGGGGCTGACAGGGGCTGACAGGGGCTGACACGGGCCGACACGGGCCGACACGGACTGGCACGGGCTGGCACGTCCGACACGGGCCGACACGGCTGACACGGCCGTCAGAATTCCAACACCGGCGGGCCGGAGTCGGGCCCATCCCCCCCCCCCCCCCAGCTGCAGCAGCAGTCAGGCAGTCAGGCAGTCAAGACAGCCCGACTGCGATCCAGAGACGCCGCCCGAGCCGCCCGGCCGGCCGCCTGTCGCCGCGGCGGCTCTGACATCCGGTCGTTACGTTATGACACCGCATCCTGCCTGGCGGCGGCGCGACACTCCGACACCCGAGTACTGTCGACACCGGCCGGGAGTACAGTCCCCGCCACCGTGACCCGGCCCGCCCACCCCGCCCGGCCCGCCCGGCCCAGCCGGCTGGCGGCAGCAGCAGCGGCGGCGGCGGCGGCAGCGACAGTCAGTCGGTAGTACAGCACCAAGTAGACACTGAGTTCAGTGGAGTAGCCCTGCGGCTGGGTCGGCCCCGCGTCCCCCAGCCGGACGCCGGACGCCGGAAGGTCAGCGTGACCTGACGTCGCGATGGAGCGGCGGGATGTGACTCAGAGCGGACGGCGGCACGCGTCGCAGTGTCGGAGGGGGTCTGACTCAGCCCCCACCCCTCATGAGCTGCTGACACAGCGGCTGGCCGAGCGGCAACGCTGACGTCACCCAGTTGGCAGCGGGCCGTCACCGTGATCTAATGCCGCCGGAGCCGGACAACAGGCCACACAGGCCACTCGCAACTCATCCAGAGACGTCGCCTTCATAAATCAGCACGCTGTGTAGCTTATTTGGACTCAGCGGTCACCAAGCCGAGTTGGCTCTGGCCGAGTTGAAAGGGATTTCGACTCTGCCCACCGGTCGATGTGTTGTGACCGATGTCGGACAGACATCACGCAGGCTCCCTGACAGGGGATAAACAAACACGGCCAGATCAGCATGCCAATGTTGAGACGTAGCCTTTCACGCAGTGACTGACATTCCTACTGGTGAAAGTGGTTGGCAGCCCACCGCAGTGCAGTATGCACAATACATGAGCCGTGCATGACACAGCCCTGCTAAAAGAGGCCGGGAGCGGTAGCAGGGCTCCGCAGCTCGGGCTCTGTCGCCAGCCCGGCTCCGATCGAAAGCTCAGCTGCGCCAAAAACGTCGGTCATTGGCCGGGCCGGGGTCGCCGGGCCCCGGCAGCGCCGCTCGCTGCAGACTCCGGCACTCAGACGTCAGCACGCAACTAGCTCAACTTTTAACGTGAGATCTCAAAAGAAACCCGATCACACAACTCAGCTGACAGGCCATTCCCAGGAAAGTTATTCGTCTCAGTTCCCACGACCCCCCCCCCCCCCCAGAAAACCCGTGCAGTTACTTCCGCGATATGGAATCATCGAAATCCATTTGCAACAATTGAACTAAACATGAACAATACGCTTAGACTTCAAAACTTGAAATGCACAGATGCATTTCCAGAGAATCACAACAGTCAGCAGCAGCTTGGCATTGCTAAGATGTTGCTGACTTGTGATTCTCTTGGGGTCCCTTAGCAATGCGGAAGAACATTTGCATCAGAGTGCCATTTCTGTAACTTGGACACGTGCCCACACGTTACCAAATAATTGCATCCCAGCTCAGTGGCACGTGTTTCCGCCGAGGCGAAACCGCTTCCGGCGATAATCATACTGAAACAACGGCCGCGCACTGACCGGGCCACGTTTATACTGAACAGTAGGCATCTCATCCAATAACTACGTTACTACAATACATAAATCTGACTTGCAAGTTCAAATAAGTGTTGAAGATACAAAACGAGGACATAAATGTGTCCCTAAATGCGATTCACAGAAAAGAAGAAGAGACTATGGCTGTGAGAACGGCAGGTCTCGGACGAAGACGCTCGAACCGGCGCGACGGCAGCAGCGGCCGGCGGCGGCGGCGGCGGAGGCGGCACCCTTTCAGAGCGCCGCGGCCGGACGACAAAGCCACAATGCCGCCCCAGATAGCGCATTGTCTTCCTGCCTCCCCCGCGTCGGCTGCCAGGCCGGCCTGGCGTCATCGCCGACATGACAGCCGCCGGCAGCTGCAGTGTCGTCACAGCCACAGAGGAGAGCGGTGCCGCGGCGCGCCGTCACCAGGCGTCACTGCTGCCGCCAGCAAGTGGCGGCCAGCTTTCTGTATCCCGGTCACTGTAGCTCTCTGTGTCAAGTTTGTAATTTGCTTCAAAACTTAAATATTGACAATTTGCTAAACAGTTCACGTTTTTCCATAGGAAACGTAAATAACATGAAGTTATTACATCTACATGATATCTCCTTAAGTATATGATACCTCCTCAATCGATGCTGAATAATGCACTGCATGTTTCACATCGACATCTACCATAGTTCTTGAGTTGATGAGAAAATCGGGACGGGAAGGACATCTCCTCCAGGGCCCGGGTTAGCTAGCAGGACAATGGTCCTCGGAGGAGCTGACGGGCTGTGTCAGAGGCCTTGGTCGGGCGGCTCGCTCTCTGACACAGCCCGATTCGGATCTATTTAAATTTCCTTTTCAGGTTCTCTGTAGGAGCAGCGATAGCGAGTGTTGTCGAATGAATAGATACAATCAGCTTTAACAATGGATACAGATTGACCAAACAATTCATAGATCGGTAGGATTTGACAGATGACGAATTAAACAACTATTCATAAATTTAATGTTAGTAGTAGGTACGCATTATGAAATTAATTGGAAATAAGCAGAAACAAGGAAGGAAACTAGACCTTTTTGTAAATGCAGTTCCCATTCACAAATACTTGCTTGAGTAATAAAATAACTTCTAAAATACAATGAAACATTCCTACTTCGCTTTATATTGCCCTCCTCATTGACTGGACGTGGGTCAGGACTCAGGAGTTGGACATGAGTCATGACTGCAGTGACAGTAGCAGGGCACAGGGCCGCCGATGCACTTCAAACAGCCTCGAGTATAACTTAACCATGACAAAACTTCATGCCATTGATAATGTACTATGACCACGATAAATCTACGGTTTGGAGCCGAGATGACATTCCCCTAACGGCGAATTAGCCCCGTTGTATTCGACATCTGGTCTGGGCGACTTTCACAAACTGGTTTGACTTCACCTCAGATAAGAGATGCTGAGCGTCAAAACTTTTCGAGTTCCTAATAAATATTTGGGCTCAGAGCAGGTGTAGATTACCAACCAGTTACAACTTGATGAAACCACTAGACCAGTTCAGACCTCAATTAAATCAGTCACGTTCCCAATTTTGCAATCCCGAATCAGTAATCCGAGAGCCGGGCGGCAACGCGTTTCGCTGTGATTACCATTGCAAACATTATGCACATTGCACACCAGTGGGCCCAAGGACGCCACTGGACAGCCAGGTGACTGCATGTACTGAATGTGCATTAACGTCACCGCAAGAAGCAATGGCAGAAACAATGACAATTATTTTAAATAACCGTTTCGGGCCCACCCGCTTCAGAGAAACGATTTTAACATCCTTCAATCAGCCACAACCCTTCATTCCGTCTCCATAATCCCGAGCTCAATCTCAGCACTTCATCCGTTTCCAATGATCCGCCAGTACTTTGGACGCCTGGCGTGACCGCCTCACTCATCTGCCAGCGCGTCGGCCAGGCGCCATCTGTCGCGTCACCATCCCACACCGTGACCGGCACGTCCAGCGTCACGCCTCCGGAGCCGGCACGTCCAACGTCACACCTCCGACATCTCGGCGTTCCCAGCGCCCCGTCCCGCCGAGCCAGATCCCCACGGACGGCACCGATTACCCCCACTCCACCTCAGCCGACCGTCGCGCTGTCATCACACTCACCCGGGCGCGGTTGAGGTTGATGGTCTGCCGCTGCGTGGGCTTCATGGCGTGCTGGATGCCTGCAGCGGCGGTGGCGGCGGCGGCGGCCGGCGCGGCGGCCTGCTGCCGGTGATGCCGCACGCTGCGGTAGTTG
>JARBER010163493.1:0-10082 GCA_030265075.1 Balanus glandula
TTGCTTTAAATTCCGCTGCGTACAGCACCGATTAGCAGGCTATTAATGGGGGAGACTGAACGCAGAACTTTTGGGGGAGACTGTAACTCTTTAAGTCACCACTTAATGTTTACCCGAGATCACTGAGGTAAAAGCTAAATATGGCGTTTTGACCGGCGATTTGGCCTGTGCGCACCGGTCAAATCGCCCCAGAACGGTCTGTGAACCTTAACAGCTTACACACTCGCCAAAGTTATCGCTAAAACCTGAAAAGTAGCTACAGCAGATATTGGTGTCAATCGGTAAGCAGCACATTAGCGGTGTTAGTGGTTAGTTGCTAGTGTCTTTTCTCGATGTGCATTGTTCACTTAGATACAAGTTTTCCTTTTACAGATACCGCAGATTTACTACCTGCAAAGAGTGGGATAACTCGGAATGACTACAGAGTGGCGACTCATTTAACATGCACTTCTCGCCGCAGATATGCCTTCAGGTTCAGGTATGTACAATGTGCAAGTGCGGTTGTCTATATAAGTTAGGTTGGCATTAAAACGGCTCCTCCGGATGGCTACTCCCGTTTTAGTCATACGCGTTCTGTAGTCTGTTTTGACATGGTTCACTCTAACACCGCTCATGCAGTCGCAACTTAGCAGCATGTTAAATTCTCAGCTTGGTGTGTACTGCCTATTCCATGATGGCCAACGAATGTCAGCGGATATTTTGTCATTCAGCCATTCCTGGAGAAACGATGCTCCTGTGTTACTTTACGAAATCACATTTTCAGCAATTACATTTTCAAGATTTTTGTAACCAAAACATTGCGGCAAATATAACCAAACATTGTATTTCAGATGCAGTTGGAGAGTCACGTAGTGCAGAGGAGATCACCCAGCTCAAGCATACTGCCATATACATGATAATACCCTTTGGAGCCGGTGAGAGTTTTGCATTCTAAATAGTGACGCATCAGGGAAAGATACTCCATGTTGTTTATAAGCGTGCTACATTCGGAGATTTAAGAGCTAAGCAGCCATACATATGTACAACGTTTATGAATGCCAAACATTGATCACATGTGATACATCACCCATTACCATCGTCCATCATGATCACCAATTACCCATCACCCATTACCTTACACCAGCATACATTCCCCGTCGTCTATCACATCACCCAGAGCTCGTCGGCTGTCGGTAGCCTCCACTTAGCGCTCCCCCCGACGTCACGTCGAATTTAGCGGTGTTCTGACCGCCGTGCGCCCGTTTCCTTCAGGTGTCATCACCGCGATCCTGCTGCTGGCTCTGTGTCGTCGAATGAGACGACACCTTGAGAGCACGTTTTTCCCGGCCGCCACCGACCCTTCCACCATGCACGTCAGACAAAGCAGCCTCCGCTAAAAGGCAGCCACTCTAGCCGACGGACCCGTCCCGGACGATTTCAGAACGGAGCTCGACCAAGCGCGACACCGTCCGCGTCGCCATCGATTCGACGAACGCCGACGAACGTCGACGAGCGTCGACGAGCGGCAATATGCTTCGTGCAACGTGTAAAATTGTAATGCAGAATTCTAATCTCCGCTGCCCTTCAGTTCATTAGCTTGATATATCCCCGTGATTTAATACGCTCGACCAATCGTGTGATTCCATTAAAACGTCACGACTTTTGACGCCGCTCATTGGTCCACCGCATATTGGCCCGGAGGGGATAACGCCTGATTACATGTTTCTATGGCAACGGCGCGATAGTGAGAGACGCGGGGAGGCGAAAATCAGCGGCGTCGGCTGGGGTGAGGAGCGGGACCGAGCGGGCCTCTGCCGACGCGTGGGGGAGAGTCGACGCTCCCTCAATGCAGGCCGACGAGACACCGCCTTTTATCGCCGACAATATTTCACGGTGAAAATAAACGCCCCGGGAGGGGAGGGTTTAGCGCGTTTGGATTCGGTAATTTCAAGGCGGCGCAACTCCTTTTGAGGGTGCAGAGCGCTCGTCGCTCGATACCGACAGTGGTTGTGTGGCCGTCATGTGCTGCTGTTTTGGAGTTGGAGAGACGCAGATCACTCGGGTAGTGTGCGATAAAATAAAGCTAAACCGAGTGACAACGTCGTAAGCCAAGTACGCCTTGAAATATCTGTACAATGCGTAACAATGCCGGAAGCCGAACGAGAAAATGCGGAGTAGCCTTCGCTACGTTTCCATGAGACTTGTTTTGTCCACAAGAGGGAACTCAAAATCAACCATTATACATATGAACAATGAACATGGCTTTTAGCGCTTTTCATACTGGTTGCAAATTTGTAATTCCCTCGTGTGGAAACAACATTGCTGAAGACATCGCCATGGCAAATCCGGATCCCCCAGTCTCATGGAAACGTGGCCATTGAACCGACCGAGCGCAAGCAGCGTTGGCAAGTGTCGCACATCATCTGAACTTGCGAAGCTTTGAGCTGTGAAAGTCAACTAATAAACTCGTGTTTGGCTATCACTGACCAGCGAACAGACTTTTCGGTCGCCTTTCGAGGCGCGACTCAGAAACATGCCGTTACGGCGAGCTCTGTCTAAGCAGCAGTGACCATCGCGGGGTGCTGGGCGGCAAGTCAGGGCCAGGGGCGGCGTGTAATGGCGCAGAATGCCGGCAGTCGGCAGCGCTCACGTCCCAATCAAACGGCCGTGGCTGGTCCGGGCCGCCGCCGGCCGCCTCCGCTGCTCGACTGGCGCCACGACGGCACTGGAGTCTCGGCCCGGTCATCCGTCTCAGCGCCGACCTCACAGAGAGCGGGCGGCCGCCATCCATCGCACCGCCAGACGGAGAGCTGCAAAAGCTCTGTTGCCGTCTGATTCATGGCCAGATGGAACTGCACGGGCCCAGTGGCCGCCTCACTCTCGGACAGACAGCTGGTGTCATTTTGTTACCTCATAGCTCAGGAGGAGATGGGCGCTTGACGTTATCTCTATGGGCCCCTGTTGTGAGGAAAATGGTCAGCGCAGGCTTTTTAGAGACTAATTGTGTACTTACCAGAGATCCGGACTTTGTCTGAAGTTGGAATAGGGGCACAACAACATTATAAGAATAACTTATGTGATGTGAGCTTGTGTGACCTTTGGTCAGCCGGACACTTGGGATATGCCATAAAACACCATTATTACGTATGGTCGCATATCTAGACGTGACTGAAGCGTAGCTGTATTTGCCATGACTGTTGGTAATGGGCGTCAGAAGCGGGGGAAGGGGGTGAAGGAAACGCGTTCCCACTGCCCTTTTCGAATGATAACTTTGCGCTTATGTGCGTTGGATGGGAAATTGACTTTGCAATGCCTCCCCTTACTTTCAGAAAGTGGCGACACCATTGCTATTGTTTGTTTTGCCAATGTTTCTCGATTAGGGAATCGGGGGCAGCACTTGTTGTTATTTTTTTGTAAATTAACATCTTATTTTCTTGTCCAGAAGTAAATCAGGAATCTTTGCAGTTTTAACGATGGATTTTGCGCTGTGAGGATAACATGTTATAAATGTCCCCCATTGGAAAGTGGAGAACATTTCTAGCAAAGCAAAATCGCATGTTAAAGTCAATCCTGAAGCTTGTTTACCAAACATCACAAAATTATTTCCTAAAAAAATGTTATCCTCGCAGCACAATAAAACAATATGAAAACGGTACCTATATAAAAGTTTTAAATGGTAATATTTTACATAATAATCACATCCACTACTTCACAAATGATCCAAACTATATCCCAGTCTTCGTACCTACTACTTTTTAAAAACCTTGTCTGACGGTAACCTACTCCATAAAGATTTGGATCGTCTTGGAGAGTGGTCCAAAACATTGGGACAAAAAATTAATATTGTTCCCACAAAATTAGAATTAACCATAAACGACTAAAATTAACTCCAGTTAAGTGTAAATCGCTCACTACGACCCTCAGGAGCGCACACCAGTTCAGATGCCTCTTGCACCACTTATTCTACCGCAGTAGATTATCTTTTTAGCAAATTTCTCTTGCACTATTACGGTAAAAGATTAATAAAGATAGTAATCAGTATTGGTAGATCAGTAAGAATACGAGTTATAAACATCATTGATAGATCATTTTCTTACCGCAATGGTGCAAGAGAAGTGAGCTAAAAAAAACAATCTACCGCGATAGAATGTGTGGTGCAAGAGGCCTCTGACCAGATTCTCTATTGATGCGTTTCAGCTCCAGCACGTTGGTGAGATTAGAGACTTAGCGTTACCTACACTGGAAACCAAACTGACTTAAAGGCGCACATCAGTGATCTGTCAAGCGAGCGATCCGATCGCCAGGAATTCGTATTCGGTCTTTGTAGACAGGTTCGACGAACAATTCAAAATTTGATCGCATGACTCTGCTCGCCGCCTATTTTTCCGTGTTTGCTTAATCCTGGAGTAGGGGAGGACGGGGTCAATTGGCCGTTTTTTTCTGAAGCGATATATTTTAAAGTCATGAACTCATTTTCCCTTATTACACAGTGCTATTAGGTGCCACAACATTTTTTATTATTCGGTATATGAAGCATGAAACGATAAAACAATTATTTTTAGTAGAAACCACACATTCTTTACAGGTCGGTCAACCGTCCAAGTCGGCCAATTCCTTCTGCATGATGTTATCCTAGACAATTATTGATGATTCATGTAAAATTTGCGTTCATTTCATATATACGGTGTCCGCCAAGGTCATCTAAAGGTCTCCAATGCTTGTGTGTCAATAACTTTTCACAGAATAAAGATATAGGCATGGAAACAGCACCAATCTGTTTGTCTCGTCGAGACACGTCTTTATATGTGCAACATGACCTACTTGATTCACATCTTAACTTTTATCCGAAATCACTGTGGTGAAAGCCGCCCGGTACAAGTCGTCCAATGCCCCCCGGAACGGCTTGTGAATTTAAACAGTTTACAGGCTCGCCAAAGTTATCGCTACAACTTGCCGATTAGTACAGTATATACTTAAATTGCTAATACATCACACCGTGCCATCGACATTTGGATGCGACCTATGCACTAGACAACATACCTACAATGTTTCGTACGGAAGTAAAAGTTACGGCTTTTGGTGATAATTCACATTTTATTACTTTTGAAGAAAAAAACTTTTTTGAAAATGCATTATATTATTTTTGCTTTATATGCACCTTACTCACGGAAATGGCAACAGGTCCGAATACATTCTTTCAGGACTGCCGTGAAGCGTAAACATGGGGGCGGCCAAGTCGCCCCGCCGGCCAATTGACCCCGTTCTCCCCTACGCGAGTGTGATCTGGGCCGGTGCGGGCGATTCCCATACAGTGCAGGTCGATCGGGATCAGCACACAAGTCAAGTTCCTGATAGAGCTATCACATTACGCTTCTGCCGGATCTGCACCTTCCCTTTCCTTCCTCTGCCGCCACTTCAAAGTCTGCTCTCGAGCCGCCTGGAGAGTCCAGCACGATCTCCTCTTTCTAAAAAAAAAACTATCCACAAAGCTAGACACATCACTCTTTTTGAAAGTTTTGCTCTACAATTACATGTGCCGCCCGATCGACCCGCACGCGAAACCTCTGTAATGAGCCGCGGGCAAGAGTCGGCACTGTGCAGTGTGGAATGTTTTGTCAATTGCCCAGAATCACTAAAAGCTTTCTTGGCCGCGAAGTGACTGCGGACGTTTTAAATGATAGTGCAAGCTCGCACAGAGAGTATTTGATTCGATATGTGAAAAGCTTTCAAGCATAAGAATCATCATCTTGTACATCTGATCACCCAATTGTAAATATCATCTTGTACCTCGTCTTCTGACATCATTTATTTTTGCTTTATTTTATATTTATATTCATTTTATTTGACCCCTCAACCTACGGCGACCATTTGCTACTTTTGTATTCCGGGAAGGGGTGGCTCAAAAAGACCCCCCTGTTAACTTCCAAACCAGGCAAAATAGAGGCGACCAGCAAAATGTGCCTGCTGTGAAGCGAGTTTAACAGCATGCGATTTTCAGGTTTGAGATTTCCAAAATATTCATACATATTATCAATAACATGTCAGGGTTTTATTTCTTGCATAAAAAATATAAAATGAAAATGAGATCTATCGATATCAGTATCATCATCGGCATCATCAGTATCATCAGTATCATCAGTATCATCAGTATCATCAGTATCATCAGTATCATCATAGTAGATTATTTGGAGTGTTACAACAGTGGATATTGGATCCCAGTGGATTCGTCGATTACATTTTGCGTCTATCGAAAGCATTTTTTTGAGCGATAAACATAAAAATAGAAATGGGACCGCACACGCCAAATAGATGAGGGTACCTATCCTCCAGTGGACCGTTTGAAGGCTGTCTCACACGGGGCCTCGCATGCGGGTGCGAGGATGCAGAATGACAGATATGTTACCCACTTTGAGTTAGTTGGATCAGGGTGGCAGGTGCTTGAGTTTCGGAAAGAAAGCAGACTGGCACGACAGATGGTAATATGTGTCAATAATGGCATTTGTATATTTTGATTTTCGAAAAGCGCACGCGGAATGCAAACTACACAAGTTCGCATTGCCGGTTGAGGCGATTTCACTCCGCATGAGTTTCCCCGAAGATAAATAATAAAATAATAAAATATTGATACAGATTGTCATCGGTGTGCACCTCTGCGGCTTTTCTGAGACACGAGCCACCTGCCACCCTACCCGACAATCTCAAAGTGAGTGAAATAGCTACCACCCTGCAGACCCGCACTCGCATGCTAGGGTCATTGTGAGGCAGCCTGAAGTGTCGTAGAACGTTTGGGTTTAAGGTCATTGGTTGACCTTCCAGGTCACCTAAATAACCTAACATTGACTACGTCAAAAAATTGCAGTTTTACACTGTGCTTCGTCACTACTTAAGTTATAAAATCAAACGGTTTGTTACCGTTAAAATGCTCTTCGTTGCATAGCTATCTATATGTAAAATAAATACAAATGCCTAAATTTACTTGCATTAGCTGTCGTGAGCTAGGAATGAACCGGAAAGTTGTGCTCTGGTTCTAAAATAAGTTCCCTTTTTGTAGCCCGATGGAATAAGTTAAAACTCAAACACACTTTAGGCGTTCCGATTTAATCTAGGTAAAACATTGCCGGTCTTCACTGTCGCGATCTGATGTTGCCAGGCAGCGAAAAGGCAGCTCAAAACACACCGTTCTCCGGAAGGAGCTCGTCCCCAAAACTCAGGGAAAATATCCTCCGCTGTAAAAGAAAGTCGTGGCGCCATATTCTCGCTGACAAATGAGATCAACGTGGCAGTCGTGACCAGAATACGAGTAGGACAAGTCGCCGATACTGCTACCTCGAAAAGGCGCCGCTCAGACAAATGAAAACAGCACTACGTATGAGGAACGCAAGAACGCTATCCATAGTCAAGTGGAGGGCCATACTAGATGGGATATTACCAGATGGAATTTAACGTCACAGTATTATGGCCAATATTGTAAAATTAAAGAAGAGGTACTGACCTTGGTTCAATTTCTCTTGTTTAAATACAAATGAAAAGGAGAAACCCCACCCACTATGCGTTTTTTTCACAGACTTAAACCTTTGTTGCATTTATGTACGTGCAGTTTCATAATTTTAGAGCAAAATTGTGGCAGACATAGCCAACCAACCAGGATTCCTGTTCCCGCGTCTATCCTTTACGTGTTAAACGGTCGTGGCATTTAACGTCATCGAGCCACATCCGATGGCTGATGCGTCAGGCGGCACACTTCAAACCGTCTCACCGCAGCACTCGCATGACGCTGAAGAGACTCTCTACTCGAGTGGACTCCTGCGGCGACAACCATCGCCCACCGACAGCGAGCAGGAGCACTCTCCACTCTCTGGATAGGGGTGATGCCGTTTCAGACCGCCGTTCCGCGCTGGGCCCTGCTAACTAGACACAGCTGGGGGGCAATGTTGCCCGGGCAGCACCGCGCTCCGCTGTCGCACGCGGCCGTCACACCCCTCACGAGCAGCCGGCGTCGCTTCCGGCTCGTCTTCGGCTCACTTCCGTCTTTACTCGCCGGAGATCACCATGACAACGGCGGCGTGCGCGGGAAGCGGGCACAGGAAGCGCCGCCGGGGGGCGCGCCCCGGCGGGGAGGGGGCGACTCGCTCGACGCCGGGCCAAACTCCGCCGGGCACGTGGCGACTTTTCATTATCGACTGGCACAAAGCGGCGCGGCGTCAGACGGCGCCGTTATTGCCGCCCAGGCGCCGATAGACATCATAATTAGCGGCGGCGATGAATGCGACGTGCCGACGCGCCGGAAACGCCGCCGCGCACCGCCGGCACTGATAGCGGCACGTCGGGAGCGACGACCGTGCGTCGGACGGCGGCTGGGAGACGGGAGATGGGAGGCGATGGGAGGCGATGGGAGGCGATGGGAGGCGATGGGAGGCGATGGGAGATGGGAGTCGATGGGAGATGAGCGGTGTCGGACGGTGGCCGGGAGACGGATATGGGAGGAGATGGGAGGCGATGGGAGCCGATGGGAGATAAGCGGCGTCGGACGGTGGCGGAGGTAGTGCCGGGAGATGTGAGGCGATGGGAGATAAGCGGTGTCGGACGGTGGCGGAGGCAGTGCCGGGAGATGTGAGGCGATGGGAGATAAGCGGTGTCGGACGGTGGCGGAGGCAGTGCCGGGAGATGGGAGGCGATGCGAGGATATGGGAGATGGGAGTCGATGGGAGGTGAGCGGTGTCGGACGGTGGCGGAGGCAGTGGCGGAGGCAGTGCCGGGAGATGAGAGGCGATGGGAGTCGATAGATGAGAGTTGGGACGGGAGGCGATGGAAGAGAAGCGGTGTGCGATAGAGATTGGAGAGCCATGAGTCTTTGG
The DNA here is from genome assembly GCA_030265075.1 of Balanus glandula. NCBI lineage: Eukaryota > Metazoa > Arthropoda > Thecostraca > Balanomorpha > Balanidae > Balanus > Balanus glandula. Next base: position 8,835 of record JARBER010163493.1, read on the forward strand.
ACAGTGAGTCCGGAGTTAATTGTTGGAAGGACGTGAGCCGTTGCTATGGAGTTATATAGATGTTGCGCGTTGGACGCGTTGATGATCGGACAAGCGAATGAACACTCGGCACATTCATCAGTCATGCAGGTATCTACTATTTGCCTTATACGCTAGTTTCGCAGCACCTATAGACTCAGGAAGGGTCAGGGGCTGGTAAACAATATGCTACAGCTGACAATGTGGATGTATAAATCCGATGAACAAACGAGCTTGGCAATCGCTATCAAAAGCAGGTTGATTCAGGCTGGTCTGCATAACACATGTTTTGTTCACACTATTCGAAATGTTTTAAAGAACAATACGGGCTGGAGATGATTTGTGAACTTACCTGCCCCGTCACTATACGACAAGCTAAGCTGCCCGCAGTGCAGCAAAACTATGCGGTACAGTCTATGCACCAGGCAAGCATGTTTGCCTGGTGCACAGACTGTACCGCATAGCCTTGCTGTAGTCCATCGTAGATGAAGGGATGCTAAAAGAAGACAGGAACCAACACCACCACTGCCACCACTCATCATGGGTTGAGACCGGCATCAGGCCCGACCACATGCAGCAGTATCTACTCGCCAGGCTTGGCAAACAGCAGTATGCATGTCTACCGTACTATAGTTACATACCTACCTACATTTAACAATATGTTCAGTGACGTTCACTTCGAACTTGTGCTGATTCCGGCATGAGACCGGCAAGGCTGGATTCAGGCTAGTGATGTGATTTGCTTTTTTCTTAAAGACGTGACCAAGCCGATAGCAGCTTTTGGAAAGCTTTAAAAAAATACCAGACCAACTTTTCCAAGACCAAAATATACCAAAAGCTGATCAAACTTGAAAGTTCACGTGAAATGACTAGAAAAGAATATTCAGGATATATTTAACATTGTTAAGGACAATATAACAATATGAACAACATACAAATGCATGGCGAACCCAAAACAAAGTTGTATGCCAAATAATATAATAAATTAATATAAGTAATGTGTATTGATAGTTAATAAATACATGACTACCTGAAATTTATATTTCAAGAATGCATTGGGATGATGATGTAATTTTTAAACTAGGTAGGTAGGTAGTGCAAATTAACTATAAGTTATTTTACCAATAGGATAAGTTGAAATGATTGCTTTATTTGTAGTGTGCGTGTGTCTGGCCCAGCCGTGGTTTAGCGTAGTTCTCGTAGTCGTAGGATAGCGTAGCTGATCTTTGT